>AYJT01112801.1:0-20470 GCA_001278415.1 Ocimum tenuiflorum
TCCAATACAGTTAGGAGTTTGAAGTTGAAAAGGGCGCTACTCCATTGCTATTGGCCTTTAGCTTCTGTTTCTTTCCCAGCAATTGTCAATGTCCACTGCACTTCTGCTTCCTCATTCAGCTGTTAATGGCCAAGTGAAGTGACCATTTTTGCAAACTGCATTCTCTCGCTCACTCTTTTCTTCTCATCCCGACTTCACTTTCCCGTTTCTCTGTAAAAACCCTCCCACCATTTTTGTTTCACAAAGTACAATCTTCACGCCTTTCTTCCTTACAGTTTACCACTCTGCCTTTGTTTTTTCTTTACTTTTTTCAAAACGCAATCTTGAAGTTGTGGGGTACCATAGCAACTCCTCAAGAAACCAATCTCAAATTTGTATTGTATCTTTCCTTTTTCGGTGGGCTTATAACTGATTGGGTTTATGCTTTTTTGGGGGTAGTGGAATTCATGGAAATTGATCTGAACCTTGCCCTTTGTGATGACATGGAGAAGAATGCATGTGATAATGGAGGAGAATGCTACCATTTTAGTCTTTCTGGTTCTGCTCCATGTTACTCTTCAAATGCTGCTGCCTCTAGCTCTACCTCTTCCTCTTCTTCTACATCATCATCATCATTAATATCATCGTCGTCGTCGTCATCAGTCTACTTGGAGCTATGGCATGCCTGTGCAGGACCTGTTGCCATTCTGCCAAAGAAAGGAGATTTAGTTGTGTATTTCCCTCAAGGCCACTTGGAACAGGCTTACTCTTCGACTTTTTCGCCTAAAGAGATGCCGCAGTTTGATCTTCCTCCTCAGATCCTCTGCAGAGTTGTGGATGCCCAGCTAATTGTATGATGATTTCTGTTTCATGAATATTTGTTTCTATCTCTATGGTCTCTCATACATGGCCTCTTTTCTATTAAAACAGGCTAACAAGGAAAACGATGAAGTTTATGCCCAGCTGACTTTACATCCTAGGCCACAGGTGCTGTTTATGACACAGAATTCTTCTATTCAAGATTTCACTATTATTCTAGTTATTACTAATGCAATACGCATAAGCATGTCACATCATTCTGTATCCATGCAGTTTATGAAACTGCTTAATTCAGTTTCTGAATGATGTTATGCAGATGGTAGGTGTGGAATTAGAAGGGAAAGAGAAAGAATATGTGGGCGTGGATGAGGGTGGAAATGGAGAAGCTCCTGCTAAGTCTACTTCCCAAATGTTCTGCAAAACCCTCACAGCTTCTGATACCAGCAGCCATGGTGGATTTTCTGTTCCTCGTCGAGCTGCTGAAGATTGCTTCCCTCCTCTGGTTCGGCCGTGTTACTTTTGGATGTTCATGGCTTCGTTTCTTTTAGAAAATAAGAGTTCTTTGGTGTGGCTGAGTTTCTCATGTATTGACATAATATGTTTTGTAGAATTATGAAAAACAAAGGCCCTCTCAGGAACTTGTAGCCACCGACCTTCATGGAGTGGAGTGGAGATTCAGACATATTTACAGAGGTATTAGAATCAAATTAGTTGCAGGTTTTTGTCATTTTTATGTTACGGTGTTCTGAATGATATGATTCTAAACTCATAGGTCAGCCGCGACGACATTTGCTCACTACAGGATGGAGCACATTTGTCAGCCAAAAGAATCTTGTATCAGGAGATGCAGTTCTATTCCTGAGGTTGCTTCTTTATGATTCCATAACATGCATTCTTGATCCAAAATGAGCTCAGAGCAAAGCAATAACATGAAACACTGAATTTAAGTCTATTTGATATTTGCTTACACAGCATATGCATTTCAAGTGCTCTGTTCATGCTATTAAGAAGCACCTTTTGTAATGAGCATTTCAGGGGAGAAGCTGGAGACCTGCGACTGGGAATACGACGAGCAGCTCGACCTAGATACAGTATACCTGATTCGATCATCAACGATCAGAATCATTATCCCAATGTCCTCTCTCATGTGGCAAATGCAATTTCAAGCAATGGCATGTTTAATGTAGTCTATAGTCCAAGGTATTGTGCACTTCCTTTTGGCGCTCTCTACTTTGTAATCCCTCAACTTAGTCTTGTGTAATGCTGTGCATGTTGACTGGAGTGACATATACTAGAAGGCTATATTATATGTTGCAGGACAAGTCACTCCAATTTCATTGTTCCATACCAAAACTACTTGAAATGTAATGCCAAGCTGATACCTATAGGCACGAGATTTGAAATGAAATACACCATGGATGACTCTCCAGAAAGAAGGTTGAACAGAGCTGAAAATAAATACCTCGTTCTATTTCCCTCTTGGATGCATATTTCTATAAAAGGTGTATTAGCTCTTGCAGGTGCAGCGGAGTGGTGACTGGAGTTGGTGATGCTGATCCCTACAGATGGCCAAACTCGAAATGGAGAAGTCTGGTGGTAAGTTCAACCTCAAATCTGTGTTTTTCAGAAGGAATTCAACACTGCATGGTCCATATTCCATTGTCCATGTAGATTTTATGCTGTGAAATACATAACCATCATCTAGTTATGAAATGAAACTTGTAGGTTCGTTGGGATGATGTGGTTGATCACCAAGAACGGGTTTCTCCATGGGAGATAAATTCATCATCTAGTTATGCAAATCCGAACACGCAGCCATTCCCAGGAGTGAAGAGACTCCGTCCGAATCTGCTGGCATCTCCCAATGGCAGCTCACACTCCAGTTTGTATCATTCCATTTTATTGTTTCTGCATTTCTTTCTTTAGCCCTCTGTGCAGAACAGAGAAACAGAGACTAACCCCTGCAATCTTTCTGTTGTTTTTTGCCTTCTTAAGGTGGAGGAGGTGTAGTTTCGGATTTTGGGGAGTATGTGAGATCCTTGAAGGTCTTGCAAGGTCAAGAAAACATGGGTTTTGTATTGCCTTTGTATAGAAGTGATAGGGCGATACCAAATATAATGGAAAAGATTAGTAATGGTGAGTTTGTGAGAAGCCAAGCTCCTGCAACTTTCACAGGCTTTCTGGAATCCAACTGGTTTCCAAAGGTCTTGCAAGGTCAAGAAATTTGCTCGTTTCAATACCTAGCTAGGAAATGTGGTTGGAATGTTTACAAAACATATCAGTTTCCAACACCTGGCTTCTACCCTCTAGCTTCTGAGGGAGCTAGGAACATGTCGGTTTTTCGCGCGAGTCCCACTCACAGTGGGGTTGCAACAGATGTAGGTAAAGTGCTGCATTTTGCAGATGAGACATGTGCACCAGAAACTGAATTGGAGAAGATCCCTGTCTGTAGATTATTTGGGTATTCTCTGAATGAAGATTCTGCTATACTTAACATGCAGCGTCAGAGTAAGAGAAGATGCAGCAAGGTAAACCCAAAGTTAGCTGCATAAGGAGGAGTAATTGTGCAATGGTTGACTCTAATAGTGTTCAATGTCTGTTATAGGTTCACAGGCATGGCTACAAGGAGCTGTTAACCGAACTTGATAGGTTGTTCAGCATGAAAGGCCTTGTGCATGATCCTAACCATGTGGGATCCAAGGCTGTAAGTCTGCAATGATGCAGATTCATTTGGTTTTGAGCTGTGAAAGCCTACTGTTTTGAACTCTCATTCATACTACCAGTCTTTCATATTTTCAAGAATGTGCTGATTATGGCTATCTTCAACTCTAGAGCTGATGCATGTAATAATCCAAATGCTCGTCTTAGTGCTGTTTTTTTAGGTTGTGAACTTGCCAAATTGAAAGTGTCTTGTTTGTTTCATCAATGCATAAGTGTAATGCAATGTGGCATGATCCACGAGATTATATTATTTCTTTAAGGAGAAAAATTCAAAGTTTGTAAAGGGAAGCTAAGCTACAGCGTACAAGATGATGCGGTAGAGCCTAAATTTCAGTATTGAGCAGAACAGCACCATTCTTATTGTCGCTTGAAGAGATCACGCCCAATTATCATTCGTCGAATCTCACTGGTTCCAGCTCCAATCTCATATAATTTGGCATCCCTCAGGAGACGCCCGGTGGGGTATTCATTCACATAGCCATTGCCACCCAGACACTGAATCGCCTGAAACATAATCGACCCACAAAATCAGACAACTCATTCATTACAAAATTGCATAAGCAAGTTCGTCGAGATCCCTTCATTTCCTAAATGATTCAGTGTCGTAGTAGTTGAGGAAAATATAAATGTATTATAACTTTTGTACCTGAAGAGCAACTTGTGTTCCTCTTTCAGCTGCACAGAGTATGACACCAGCACAGTCCTGGAAAAAAGCATCGATTCAGTTCAAGATTCGAGCCACAAATTCAAAATATTAGTCAGCAAAGACGAAACAGTAGATTTTGCAGACCTTTGGATCAACATTCCCATTGTCACAGTCCCTAGCAACTGAGTACACATATGATCTGAAATATACCGAAAATTCGACTTGGTAAAGGTATGGATAAACATTAATATGTTGGTGGTGGCATGGTCTGAATCCCCCACCTTGAAGACTGTAGTGAAGTGTACATATCAGCAATCTTTCCCTGTATAAACTGAAACTCCCCGATTGGTCGGCCAAATTGTTCTCGCTGTTTGACGTAGGGAAGAACAGTATCGAGACACGCCTGCATGATTCCGAGTGGTCCTGCTGCCAAAACGAGCCTCTCAAGATCTAACCCCGACATCATGACATAAACTCCTGATACAGATGTATCGAAGTGTTAGACTACTAAGCTAAAGGCTACATTGTTGAATCCGCAAAATCTCAAATACCTTTCCCCTCCTGGCCCAGAACGTTTTCTTCAGGAACAAAGCAATTTTCAAACACAAGCTCACATCTGCAGTTATTTGTCATTTCCACCTGATTAAAAAGAACATAAATTCTGAAACAGAGGAAAAACTGATGGAGTAATTATGCTTACGTATCACTTCCACGCATCCCAAGTTTGTCTAGTTTCTGGGCAGTGCTAAATCTGCATCCATGTCAGGAAAGAGAAGTCTCCTTAATTAGTTTCACAATATATATGGACATTCTAAATCTAATGCAGACTTGTTTTTGTTCCTTTTTCACCTAGGAAAGGTGTCAATAACAGTGGCTTTGTCACTAACAGAAAAGCATCATACCCGGGCATATCTTTCTCTATGATAAATGCTGTGATTCCTTTTGACTGAGCTCCCATATCTGTTTTTGCATAGACAACCTGATCCAGGCTAAGCGATGAGCAAATTATAGTTATTTAAGGCTAGAACACAAACTCAGTGTAAATACTTATAAAATACCAATTCTCAAGTTACGTATTGGTGAGAGAACAAGAGAAAATTTATTTGTCAAAGTTAAAGATTTTAGTCAAGATTCCCTAGAAAGTGCATTAAAAGCCATTAGAGACACTGCTACAAAGAATCACATGTCTTCACCAGACCTTAGTATCAAAACGAATACTTTTAGTGTGTATTGCGTTTATGAAAGGCTTCTTCATTAATGCAAATTGTCATTTACATACCAATGTCTGAGCAGTAGGACCATTAGTGCACCACATCTTGTTCCCATTGAGAATGTAGCCACCATTAGTGCGATCAGCTTTGCATTTCATGCTAACAACGTCCGAACCAGCTGAGTAATTCAGAGACAGAAGCACAAGTCACAACACAGTGAGAATTATTCGACAAGAAAGTATGGTCTGTACAAGAAGAAGAAAGGTTGAAATGAATTACAATTAGGTTCGCTCATTGCCAGGGCTCCGACATGCTCCCCACTTATTAGCTACATCGTAATAATGTTAGAAAGAAGAGTTAGTTACCATATGTAAGAACACTAATAAACTGTAACAGATATATATCATCACAAGGAAATGAAGACGACATTATTATAAGCAGGAACAACATTTTTTAGCAGAAGGCTGTTGAAACTTGGGCAGTTCCAGAGTAGAAAGTATCACAGTCAAACAGAGATTAATTATTTCACCACTTCATTAGTCAAAAATAAGCTTGCATTGCAGACTTTATCGTTTAGCTGATTGTGGGAAGTACGTGGCATTTGATATTCTTAACCAAGAAATAGCAATCTCAAATGGTTCGAGTCTTGATACTTAGAATAAGAGCTCATGAACAAGTATTTGCAGATGATGAAAATTAATGAGACGAGCAGGAAAAATACCTTTGGCAAATACTTTTGCTTCTGAGCAGGAGTCCCATTCCTCACCTTCACATTCATCAAAGTTGCAAGTTTGAAAGATATACAATTGGTGCAAAGGTAGCATAAACTTAAGGTGAAGTAGTTACCAATTGATTTATGCATAGGTTAGAATGTGCACCATAGGAAAGACCAACTGACCCTGATGCGCGGCTGATTTCCTCCATAGCTATACAGTGATATAAATAGCCAAGACCTAGTCCTCCATACTCCTCTGTGGCATTCAATTGGTTGTTGAAACAACTAATCAGCATATATTACAAAGTTTGATGCACTAATAAAGAGGACTATTTTGACAAAGAAAAATTTGAAAGTTGATTAAATCAATAAGTAATGAATAGCAGGTTGAGGCATTCTTTTTCCATTATACATTTGCCCTCCAAGATGTTCCGGAACATGTAACAGCAAAGGACAAAAACATGTACAGGGGACACATCGTTGTCTGGAACAATAAATTTTTTTTCACCTTCCTAGAGCAACTTCAGAAAAGATTTTGAAGATTAAAAATATGCGAGATAGTATAGTTAGCGATAGACCAATTCATGAGAAGTTCTTTCATAAGAAGCTAGTACAGATGAAAATTTAAAGGGAAGGGGTTTAAATACAGATATGCTAATTATCTTCCCAAATGGTACTTCTTAGACATTCGAGATTGATCCCATTAGTTGGTCGGAAGCTTATGAAACAACAGGCGGTATCTCTATACACAATGAGATAAAAAAGTCTCAGTTCAACCTCAGTATCAAGTTCTACTACCCTTGCCAAGAACTTTATAATGAGAGCGACTAAAATGCAGAATCAGAGTAGATCAATTAATTACAGAAAACTATACGAACATCCAAGAACGCTCTGTAAATTATTAATTCCCTCTAAACCAGCGAAACGAAAAGTAAGGTTACAGAAATCAGTTTATTAAAGGTTATACCTGGGGCTGTGATCCCGTGTAGATTAAAATCTCCCATCAATTTCCACAGATTGACATCCTAAGAAGGTCGAAGGTAACAAATGCAATGAGCATTTTACAAGCACCGCATATGACATATGAGAAAACCGAAACATTAATAACCTTTGGGAAATAATTAGATCTGTCTATTTCTGAGGCACGAGGTGCAATTGTTTCTTGAGCAAACTGAGCCACACTTTCTTTAAACTGTTGACACAAAAAGTTACCAAACAACAAGGAATATGAGAAGACATTAGAGATTCCACTAATGGGTCCACATTGCCATCCACAATAAAATGTAGAGAAGAGAGCAGAACACAAAATCCTCCTATTCATCGTGCATATAAAAATGCGTAATCCTTTAAGGAACTCAAAACAAAACACCTCGATGCAAGAAAAGCAAACTAAGCCAGGATGGTTTTTTCTTATCACAACAGTGAAAGTTGCTATCTTTCCAATGAAAAAGCACATTGCCGCTTCAAATTATGAGCACCCAACAATTTACATACTAATAAATTTAATAAATCATATTTAAATCAAGTAACAGATAAAGCCCTTCGACTAACAGAAACATACAGATCAGGGAGGAAGGCAGAACCATTGAATTGCCAGTAATTTCTAAGCACAAAGAAGAACTCAATCATTAAAATATGGAAATCGTTGGAACAAACACCCCACTCAACATTCTTCACAACCAACAAAGATTCATCGGCCCAACCACAATCAGCTCGCTACACCCACTGAGCATAAAACACCAAAACTACGTCATACGGGCGTGTTTATATACATATATACACAGACAACTGCAAAAGAGGATGCACCTGCTTCTGGGTATCATCAAAAAGGAGAGACGTGGAGAAAGCTGCAGCATGTTGGGATTTTCTTCTAAATAATGAAGACGTGAGGGACCTCGCTGCAAACAGTTTCTGCATCTTGACTCGAGAATTCCTTCGCTTTAATCAGAAGCGGAGAAAGCATAAATCTTGGAAGGTGGGATTTTGGTAGGAGATACCAATTTGGGTTGGTGTTAAAGCAATGAAATTTTTGAGCATACAGAGTTCTGCATTAAATACTCCTGATTTGCACGCAACTCTGATATTTTTCTCCAATCAAGAATGCAAAATCGCCGCTTTCGATAATGCTGATGATGTGGAGGGTTGAAGCTTTTTCTAAAGCGAAAATATAAAATTCATTACGGAATTTTTGTTCGTAAATGATAGACATATGAATATGATATATTCTATTTTAAACTATAATATCGCACGAAATAATATAAAAATTTTGTATCTTAAAATATTGCTAATAATTTTATTGTGTTAGAGGCCATATCTATGAGACAACTCTTTTAATGTTAGTCTTAAATGTTGCACATCTCTTTTGGCTCTAAAATTCAATATATAGAAGGTTTCTCGTTAGACGGTCTAAATCATTTCGATGGATTTTGGTTTATGATCCAGTGAAAGTATGAATTTGGGTTTAAGATCCAAGATGAGTATGAATTTGAGTTTGTGGAAATAAACTATTTAGATCCACCTAAATCGTTCAGCGATCTAACACAAGTTTTTGTCTTCAGTACATGGCATTTCCCAATAATGAATACTTTCATTTGGCAATTAAAAACATACCTCAAAATATTATTCATATTTCAAATAAGAAAATATAGCTCCCGAAAAGGCTATTTATGTTGTAACACAAAATTTGGGCGCCCCAATTGCAATTTGCAATTGGTAAGAAAAAATTATGTTTGCTAAAATTTCATGTATTACATTATAATTGAAACGATTTGAAAATATGTGCTGCGGTTGCAAAATTAGTAAAATAAAATATTTTTAAAAATTTGTAATTATTAAGGGGGCATTTGGTATAACTATCAGGAATCATTATGGGCATAAATTTGATAGTAGATAGAATGCTATGGGTTTCACAATTCCAATAAATTTGTTTGGTTTATGAATTGGACTTGGAAATCATTCTCAATTATAATAAAATAAAAATATAAAAAATGAAATGAATAAATAAATAAATAATTATAAATGACAATAAAAATAAAAAATATTTTTTGAAAACAAAATTGAGAATGATAATGAAATCCTACATAAGGGGAGGGTTTTGGGATTCCAAATTTTGGGTAGTGATTCTCAAATGTCGATTCCAAAACTCTGGAATCGAGGGGTTAAGATTAGTTTTGTGCTTTTCCTTTTATGTTGGTTTTGTGCTCTTAATTGTATTTGCTCAAACTTAATTATACAGCCGCACATTTCAAATGGGCCGTATTATTGACGGCTCTGAAGAATAAAAATGGGCTTGATTCAAACGGGAATGAAACGAGTATTTCTTCAACAATTTTATTCAGAGCTGTGTGCGCTTGCTTTACTCAAAGATTCAATTTTTTCTTTCTGCTGATCGTGCTCAACCCGAACCCGGTATACCCATCTCAAAGATTCAATCTTGCCATCAAACCCCTATTTTCTTTTTCTTGGGTTTTTCTGGGCGAGCTGCTTGCCACTGGGTTTCATACTATTTTGCGACCCATAGAGGTAAATTTTCATTCTTTTGATACATTGATATGGAACTTCATTTGGATGCTTAATTTTGTTGACTCTATATTATATACATTGTATTAATTTGTTGCTTGCTTTAATATGAATGAGCACCAGGTGTTTTGCATTAGGTTTCACAGACCGCAGATAATGCTGTTTTAGGTAATCTTCTAGGTTTTATTATATAGTGCTGCGTTAATTTATGACAGATTATTTGCTTGCTGACTATCCTCAGTTGAGGGATTAATATGGAAACTTCAACCAAGAGTTTGCATGCTAAACTTGATTAAGGTTTATGTTTTTAAGATTTGCATTTTTATTTTCTGGAAATTTGTGTGCTAAGTTGTGCTGAAATGTGTTCACTTTTACCACCACACTGAATTTGGCACTTATTCTTGTCACTTTTTCGTCTTCCAGAAGATTCTGGATTATGGCCGATAAAGAAAGTAAAGATGTAGAAATGAAGTTTAACAGAGAAGAAGACGAGGAAGATGATGATGATGGAAGGGGCCTTGAAGCTTGGGAGAGAACTTACGCGGATGAGAGATCGTGGGAGTCTCTTCAAGAAGATGAATCTGGGCTTCTCCGACCTATTGACAACAAAACCCTTCAACATGCTCAGTACCGCCGGCGCCTACGGACAACCGCAGCTGCTCGGATTCAAAAGGGGTTGATTCGTTTTATGTATGTTGTTATTGATCTTTCACGGGTACGTGTGCTGTGACTTTATATGATAGATGTAGTTCGTTGTGTGTATAACATCAGTGGTGGTGTTATGCGAGAGTTACAATACCCTTTCATGCTTCTGGGCTGTAGGTCAAGCTCTTTAGAAGTTTTTCTTTCTTATTAGAATGATAATTCTCCTTTAGCACCTTTTTTTTATGCCTTTGCTCTGCTCTTTCACATTTAGGCAGCAGGAGAGACGGATTATAAACCCAGCCGAATGGTTGTCGTTGCTCGACAAGTTGAAGCTTTTATCAGGGAGTTTTTTGACCAAAATCCCTTGAGTCATATCGGATTAGTGACATTAAGAGATGGGGTTGCAAGTTGTCTAACAGACCTTGGTGGAAGCCCTGAATCACATATCAAAGCTTTGATGGGTAAGTTGACGAGCTCAGGCGATGCGTCTCTTCAGAATGGCTTGGATCTTGTGCAGATCCTCCTGAACCAAATTCCTTCGTACGGTCACCGTGAAGTTCTCATCTTGTATTCTGCGCTTAGTACTTGCGATCCAGGCGATATCATGGAAACAGTCCAAAAATGCAAGGCCTCTAAGATCAGATGTTCAGTCATCGGCCTCTCTGCTGAACTCTACATCTGCAAACATCTTTGTCAAGAAACGGGTGGATCATACTCCGTAGCGTTAGATGAGGTAAAGCTGCAATTATAAATAATGCATTATGTTATTAGGGTAAATTGCAATGATGTTCTATGCATAATTCTAAATGTCTGTGGCAGCAACACTTGAAAGAATTGATAATTGAGCATGCGCCTCCGCCTCCAGCTATAGCAGAATTTGCAGTCGCGAGTTTGATTAAGATGGGGTTTCCCCAAAGAGCAGCCGAAGGTGTGATTTCAATCTGTTCTTGTCATAAAGAAGCCAAGATTGCCGGCGGCTACACTTGCCCTAGATGCAAAGCACGCGTTTGCGAATTGCCCACTGAATGCCAAATATGTGGCCTCACCCTTGTTTCTTCTCCTCATTTAGCAAGATCCTATCACCACTTATTTCCCATAACAGCTTTTGATGACGTGTCACCGTCAGTTTCAAGTAATCCACGCAATCTTCCAAGAACTTGCTTTGGTTGTCAACTAAGTCCTTTAAATCCTGGTTAGTGAGTGCTGCATCAAAAACCCCATTTTCATTGTCTGCGATATTCAAAACTTGGTGAAAAGATCTTCCAATTTTTTTTTACCGAATGATATTCACTTGTAATATCCGGTGCTGCAGGAAACATGCCAGCTCCATGTGTTTCATGTCCAAAATGCAAGCAATTCTTTTGCCTTGACTGTGACATATACATCCATGAGAGCCTGCATAATTGCCCGGGTTGTGAGAGTTTTCGCCATTCGAAACCGGTTGGTACCATGGAGGAATGAATCACTTGATTACAACAAAGAAACTAGTCTTTGTGTTTTGGATGCTAGTTGAGGTGTTACTAATTTTGGTTATATACAAAGATGCGAATTGTTTCCAGTTTTCATTGAATGAGAGAGATTTCAAGTCCCATTCTACACTTGCAGCTTCTTTTTTCTTTGAACAGAGTAACATATTTCATAGCTTTCACTGCCTTATAATAGCATCTCTGAGGGTGATTTTTACCTCTTCTGTTGCATCTCTTGCTTCGATGATTGTTTACAAAGAAAGTTAAGTTACAAAGCTAATTGCAAAAGAGCCATTATGATACACATGAAAGTTCCCAGTGATTACAAGGGGGAAAAATTTTGCTAGCTGAAACTCAAACCGAAACCCTATATTGCTATATAAGTAATCGGATTTTGGTAATGATATACAGAGGGCTACTCTTGTCAACAGAATAGAGGACCTAAACTATACTTTTCTTCTACAACATGAAACCAAAACAAATAAACTTTCCTGGGAAGTTTTTCTGAAGCTGGAAGCAGTCAAATGCAACTCTATAGGCATCATTAATGCTGAAACTCCCACGCCACCCGTCCCGATGGACAGATCCTGGATGAAGAAAATTACCAGGTATCGACGAGAATCAACTCTCAAACATGAACTAGAGTTAACAGTTCAATAGGCATATATACACCCACCAGCCCTTCTCAAAAACTGTCATATATTTCAGACATCTTGCCGCCATTCTTGAGGAATTTCAACAAAAAGAAGCTACTTCTGATAAGTGTGGAACAGCTTTATTCTGAGCCGGAATCAATTGACAGATATAATCTTGGTCTGACAGAACGCTTCTGACGAGGGAATGAAAAGGGGCTATCTGATCTTTCCCTGTCCATCTTACCAGAGCCATTGTCGTTCGTTCCAAGAAACGAAGGTGCTGCAGATGAAGAAATTAAATTAAGGGATAGTTGAAGGGTGGATGACAAGATGTTGCTAACAAAATATGCTCCAACAATGACATTCCAAGAGCTGACAATTAGGAGTACATTTTACAACATTTAGTCACATAAAGCACAATGTTTAAGGTGAAATCAGATTAGTCCATGTCTATCAATTATCATACATTAACTGTACATACCATTATCTGAATACGAATCCAAGGTAGCAGCATCCTTTGATTGTAATTGATGTCTTGAATTCGAACCATTCCCAGCTGAAGATACAGCTTCACCCATCCCAGCACCATCACCGAGCCTGAGAGAAATCCAGTCCTCATTTGGAACACCGTTGGAAACATCTAAACAGTCTCTCGGATCAGACTGCCCTGCAGATACATCAGATGGTCTTGTGGGCAGAAATATTTGAAGCGAAGGGTCATTGCCACTAAAAGCCAAAGGATTATCCACTAAACCACTACTAGTATTAGAACACTGAGCAGCAGGGTCTGGAACAAGATCAGAAGATGCAACGGCAGTCTCTGCAGGCAATGTATAACCATTAACAGATGGCGGACAATTAAGAGGACCGTGCTGAATTTCAACCAAGGCTTCAGAAACATCTAAGTCAGAACCAAATAACTGAAATCCTGGACCTCCCTGACTACTAGAAGGCAATGGCCACATATTCATCCCGAAATCATCATCATTAATATTGTAAAGTCCAAGATTGCTCCCACCATTACCGAGAGAAGGGTTTTCATAATACGAATCAGGAATTATATGCTGTGTTGATGTAAATTGGACTTCACCATTATCTGGCCCAGTGTTCTCGTGGTTACCAATAGAAGGCATCCATGGTTCAATTTCTTCCTCAGAATCACTGAGGACAATTACTTCAGCATCTGTTGTTGGTGCAGAAGTCATCTGCTCATTAAATCCAAGTGGTGGATCAATGTTTATGGAGATGGACTCATATTCGATACCGTTGACCGTAGTAAAATCAAGGGCTCCCCCACCATCCTGATTGACACTAGCATCTTCATAATCTCTGGCACTGCCAGTAGCACTGCTGCTCATAGGAATTATATTTTGACCATTATTTTCAAAATTTTCTTCATACCCATTCACAGGTAAATTTTCACGCATATCATCTTGTTTGTTAATCTCCCAGCAACCATTTTGGTTTTTTCTCATTCCTAGCCTAAGACCAGCGTTACTGTCTGAACCAACTTCGGGTTTAATTGGTTTAAGTTCCGGTTTCTGAATTGATTCCGTTTCCACAGATGCACAGATTGTACCATCAGGCAAATGCCACAGGCCAAGCTCCCCAAGACCCCTACGATCACCCTCTGCCTTAACACGCCAAGAGCCATCAGGCTTCACCTCAATCTCTGCCACATCTTCTTCACAATTTTGCATCTGTAGAACAAGAGAGGAATATAACATGCATCTGAAAAGTGGAGAGAGAAACAGTTTGACGTCAACATGATGCATGAACTACCTTAGATGTGATCCGATTGAAATAGGGATCTATGATGATTTTCTCCAAGGAATAATTCTTCAAACATATAGGACATTGCCACTGCATCCACAGATAGAAAAAACAAACCACGAGCGAGGATATGAGGAAAAATTATTTACATCTTGTTCTGTTAGTAAGTTGACTTGGAATGCCAAACACTACCACCTTTTCTAAAGAAACAAGAAAAACTTTATTCGCTGCATGAAAGAATACCTATAAGGTGAAATAAAATTAGAGTTGCATATTTACTTGCCTTCCTTGAGCGTTGGTTCATCTCCACAAACACTCCAAGATCAAAACAGCCCATGTGCAGACAAGGTTTAAATCTTCCAGCTATCTTCATTCTTAAACCACTCATCTGAGACAATATTTAGTAAAAAAATATGAGACATCTGCAAATGAAGCTGAGCACCACACATTTCTAGTGCTGAAAATAAATGCCGTTCTCAGGGAAATGCATTACAACGGGAATAGCCATGGGATGAATCTCGTCCATTTGTTCACTAGTAATGCATGTGTTCATGGGATAAATACATTACAGAAAACACAGATTACAGATTGGTTCTTAATAACTTCAATCGCAATCTAAGGTAAAAATGTTTCTGATGAAATTTCATGAAAAAACCATCAATCTGGACAGATTGCATATTCGGCATTATTTTATAGTCATAAAACTAAGTTATAGGAAATAAATGACGAGTGTTATTTTTCTGGAAATAAGAATCCACAGATCTCTATCCCTGATGCAGACATTGTCTCTTAATTACAAGGTTTTCATAATAAGTCAGAAAGAGAACAAGAACAAATATAAAAAAGAAAATTGAATATCTAAACTAGAAGCGACTATTGTTTTGGTGAAACACTGACATTCATTACAAGAAACATATTAGATGCATACAACACTTTCTTTCTAATTATTTTATTGGCAACCCACAAAGTATAACAGAATACGCACATTTTCCTCTCAAATTCTTCGCCACATTCAATTTTCAGAAGTATCAGTTGAAACTACTTACTGGACATCGAAGATTGACTGGAATAGAATCAGCAACAACTTCAATATCACTGTCGCTATCAGCATTTTCTGTGGCAGTTCCACCACCAACACATCTACAAACACGAGCTAGTGCATCTTCAAAACTCTCGCCCTCAGCCTCTTTCGGAACCATGTTAAGAACCTAGAAAAAGAATGACCTAAGTACCACCATATCTCCAGGCCCAATCACAAAGCAAAACAAATAAGAACAGAAAAGCCCAAAACCTTCCAAAAATTCCTGATCTCATAGTTGCGAGCAACAAAGACCATTTCCCCATATAACCTCACAAAAGCAATACCAAGGACAACGTGTCATAAGCACACTGCAAATATACAAACTAATGTGCAAAATAAAACCAGTTTAGACCCCAAGAACAAAGTCAGAACCATTTCATAAGAAGATCATAATAATCATACAAAGATAATTCCCACCAGGAAGAGAGGGGACCCATCCATAAAAGAGAGAGACAAATGAATAGACTAAGTAAACAAGATTAATTATTTAATCAACTTCCACAGCATGATGAGGAATGTACATGGAAATGCAAGGGTCCTTAAAAAATTCGAAAAAGAAATTGAGAGAAACATAAACATCTTAATAATGCCAAGCAAGCGGCATCAGAGCTGGAAGAAATAATAAATGTCCTGAGCACTCATTACTTTGCACTAATTGGAATAGCCACATATAATTGCTTTGAACAGTTGGCCAACCTGCTGCAGTGTGCGCTTCTTGACAATTCTAACCCCCACACAGAATATGCGAGCATCACAACCTCCAAAGAAGATTTTATTAATTCCATCTTTTGTCCATGGTGTAATCTAACAGAGAAACCAGAAAAAATGTCACTAAACAAACTGAGCTGCTTGACTGCCGCTCGCCCAAGTCCCTCAAAAATACCCACAACTCCAAACAAGTAAAACAAAAGACAAAACCAAAAGCAAAGCTGTTCCTAATCCCCAGAGCCCAATGGGAAGGGGAGAGGATTTTTCAGCAAAGAATAAGAAGTTGATGGTGCAAGAAAATATAATATGAAAATCAAAGACGAGTTGTAAAATAGATGATTCGTTGCAAAACGTTTCTGCTGATTTATCAATTGCTAACATGCTTCTCAGATTTAGAAATAATCACCTACCTAAAATATAGCAAAGATAATTGAGCTTGTGTGATGTGGATGTGTATAGTAAGAAACTAGACGGTGCTATAGCAGATGAATAAAATAGTTTGTCATATATGACTGTGAAGTATAGGAAAATAAACCAGCAGTTGAATTTACAAAAGTGACATACTTTTCTTCAAGCAAAGAAAAGCTTATATGAACACCCAAAAACTAAACAACCAGATAACAAGCTGTGCTAAAGAGATTCTGGTACAGAACTCACAACAGGTCCATCATCTCTGCCATTCGCTCCCAATAGCTGAGAACCAGGTCTGTTTATTACCCTCACTGGTACACCTATTAGATAAGAACCCAGGTTAAATTGACAAATAGAGAAATACTTGTAGTAGCATTTAAGAAGCTCACATTTACACGTAAAGGAAGAGAAATAAAGAAAAGGGAACTACATTATTTGACAGAATTTTGAAACAAACAGGTTCTTGAGCTATTTCTAGTGAAAACACAATAACTAGTTGTAATTTTATGCTTTCTACTTTCAAACATATAAAAAGAAAGTAGCAGAAAGAGAAGATGCATATACAAGCAGCATATACCTCCATCTCCATAAGGTTGAGGATAGAACACAGGAGCTAGATTTTGCAAGACGATAAACGGGAAAAAAAGGGCTTGATATTTTCATAAGATCTACATAGAGTAACCTCAACTCTGAGTTGCAGTTTAGGGGTAAGTAATACCATTGATCTGGAGATCTGCATGCTGTGGCCACTGCATCCTGAATGCCACCTTGTCATTAAGAAGCATACACCACGCCTAATGATACACCATAAATGATCAGTGGTGAAGCAATAGAACATATTTTCTGAATGCACAGAGCATATAATAGTAACCATTGCATTTTTACAGCAACATGATCAACCTGAATATCATATTCTTGTCTTGACAATAAATCCCTATCTGATCTTAGGAGTTGAAATGTTCTCTCAATGCTCTGACTAGGATTTGAGCTGAAAGGCAGTAAATGAGAACTATAAGATGCGCCCATTTGCAAAAAAATTTAACACAATATGCACAACAAGAACTTCTGCAGCAAAAGCCAATGTAAAATATATATAAATGCGTAGATTTAATGTTGGGCTGATGCAGATGATTTAATATTTCACCTATTTCATACATTCAAATATGCATGCGTGCACATGCCCAGAACTGCACACATAATCACACATGTGCAAAAACAACCACATACACACACTCATCATTATGTCACAGATAGTCACATGAACATGAGCACAAACACTAACTATTGCACAAAGAGTCGCACTCATGCAAACATTTACAGATACAACCACTATCACACTCATAACTACATACACGAACATAAAGTAGCAAACAACAGCACAAGATCACACGTGGGCGCAATAACAACTCACAACAACTTAAGATAAACCAAGCAGAAGCTTAGGTTGAGCAAAAAAATCCAAAAATATGACATAAACACATGCTCAGCATTAGCATTTATAATCACGTCTGAGAAGTTGCAGCACAAACTTACCCATCTGTAGGAACACTTGCGATATTCAACTTCACCGGGAGTAAGGGATGTGAAACCGTTGCCCAGAAGCTGAACGTACAAAGAACAAATAATCATAGAAATTGGACCATTCAAAAGCTTCCTAAATTAAATCCTCCTTAACGGAAATAAAATTGATGTAGCTTGAGGCACAAAAAAATTGACAATAACAAAATCAACAATCCCCACCATGGTGGAAATGGAAGCTGCAATACAACTAAACAGCAAATATCCTGAATAACTATAGTAAAAACAAACAAAAAATGGATCACCAGTTTATGATTGATACTAGTTAAACGACAAACCCATCAAATCTTTCAATCAAGTAACATTGAAAAGTTATAAGGCTGTCCACAGAACATGCAGTGAGCTTATGCCTAATTTTTGGTTGATTTGGATCAATGCTTGGAGTTCTTCAAGAGAGAGTGAGTGACAAAAGGCTGAAGATATGAAGTTATCAACCAAAAAAATAGCAAAATCATACCAAGATCATAATGGTTTTGTCAGTATTAGTTTGTAGCAGATAAACATGGTAATTCTGCAACTTGCCTATTTGTTGTGTAATGGGATAATCTTACAGTGAAAATATGACACAATGAATCAGTAAAAGGAAAATTAGCACACAGTGCACAATAAAACTTCAAACAAGAATGAACATTGTGATATATGGCAATAACAGATAAACATGGAACAATGCCACTTACGGATCCGCCCTATTCAATCTGCAAATTTCACAGAAGAAGATGTCCGGAGGATTTGGTAGAGCACCCTCCATTGGTTTCTCAGGAATCAGAACACATGTCATATGCTGCCAGACATTACACCTAGGATCTTCACACTGCATCAATATGTAAATTAGCAAGAAAGAGAATCAATCTTTGATTCAAAAAAATTGTGCCTCTGAATTATTGATATTAGGTAACTGATGCGATGCAGAGCAGACATAGCCAATACTATTGTGCTTAAAATCCAATATGCAAAATATAGATCACCTTAATCATGGAGCCAGTGGGAAGTGTTCTTCCACAGGGGCAACGTGTCTTTTCCATCTGGTAGGATACTTCAGTCTCCTCTTTAAGTTTTACATTGGCACTATCTGAAACAGCTTCTGATTTTGAAGATAACTCGGCTGACCCGGAAACCTGCAATTTTCTAAATGTAGTAAAAAGTATTTGTGTGAGTAAATTATACTTGAAGAGAAATAAGAATTTTATTAGGAGAGTTGCACAACACTTTGAAGTTAAAATTTCCATGCTTTCGACAGAATTTCTTTAACAAAGCATGTTGTTTTTTTTCCAAAAGTACATCTATTGAAGCAACACCTGTAAGTATCATCAACTAGCTTTGCCACGCCCTCCTTCCCAATGGCATTTTTCTTGGCCCACATTCCTGAGACTGTGAAAGATTGTTAACTACAACTCTGGTGCAGCGTTAAGTCATATGTTACAATAAAGTAGCTTAGGCAGATGATGCCAGAAAAGTTTACAGCACCTAAGGATCCATTCTTTCTCAAGGATCAAATGGGTCACGCATAAATTTCATAAGAATCATGTAATTTACTGACATTATCTACCTCGTATTTTCTGAACGATCTACTTTGAGACTTTATTTCCTACGCACAACATACATGGCATAGATGATACAAGCATTATTTTTACCACTACATTGCTGGATAAGGTAGCTGGTAGAGTAATTTTACATCCACATGACCAAATAACATGAGAAATATTGAAACAAAATGGTTACCTGGAGTACAGTTGTGAAATCAAAATAATAAATATAATCAATTAAAGGAAAATAAGCTCCAGATTCTCAAAAGTAGACAAACTGGGTAAGCTGCATTCACAACTGTGATGCTTAAACTGATTGTCAAGTACAAGATTCTTTCAACTTCCAAATTTCCAAGATAACATATGAAATAAGTAATGCATGTTTAAACAATTTTTTTACTAGTAGTTTGAGGCCAACAAACAGTATCAAAGACCACATAGCATTTACCTCGCTCATCAGAGAGAACAGCCAATATTCGATCAACAAGGTCCTGCACGAATACAATACATAAAAAACATTAATACCATGTCTTGTCTGGCATGCCCAAGAGCTCATTCTGAAATTAATGGATGAGTACAAAATCAAGCATCTAAAATAGATAATTTACAACCCAAAACAAAATAGGAAAAAGATCAAGAAATCTATCAAGTTTTAACCCACAGCAGAAAGTATCGTTGCCTTTGCATAGTACACAGTCATTGAAATAAATGGGTTAAATTAAATAGGAATCCATAGATAACCATAAAATCACAAGCAAATCCAAAGCCAACTTTATTTCTGCCCTTTTTTCCCTTCATGCAGGTGGGGTAGGGGTGTGTACTTCAACATTATCCTTGGCATCTAACCTGTTTCTTTCCCTGCTTTGAAAGCCCTATCTGGGTAAGGACATCCTTGAGCTCCTTTATTCGAAAATATGTTAATTTTTCCTGAAAAACAGACAAGTCGTTCAGATCAATTACATGAAAGATATATCAGAAGTTAGCTCATGTGAAAGTCTAATCCTCAATCTCATTATAGCAAGACCTAAATGCTACACTAA
>AYJT01112818.1:0-10579 GCA_001278415.1 Ocimum tenuiflorum
AAGGGGATGATAATAAAGTAGAGGGGCACGTGAGGAAAAGGTGACAACAGTAGTAATGAAGAGAGGCACGTGGAAAATGTGGAGACGATGTTAGTGGAATCATTTTGGGGGGTGAGCAAAGACACAGACACCGCAGCTGAAACTGAGAGACTGCTCTTCCTCTTATTTCCAAACACGTGCAACATATTTTTTTATTCTAAGTCTCTTCACATTCACCATATCCATATTTGTCAATTGCAATAATTAACAAATATAATTGAATACTATTATAATGCTCTCTCTTCACATTCACCGGATCCATATTTGTCAAATTATTACATGTTTTTATCGTTTTTTTTTTATTTTGTAATTTTACATCACTTGATGAACACAAACTATTTCACTTCCCATGTACTTGATCAAATTTACAATTTATTAATATTTACTATAAAATTTCAATAAAAGTATAATATAATACACTATAAAATTAATAATTAAACTAATTTTTTCTTGAGGTTGTTTTACTCAATAAGACTCTATTTATTATATTTTAGTGTTTAATTTATTATTTTAGTTATATTTGAGTCAAAAAATTTTAAAATTAGAATTTTTAATTTTTTTTTCATTTTCCATTATTTTGTCGATATATGTAGATACATAATATTTGTTGATATGTGTAGCTTAGATGGAAGGCAAAAAAGGCCGCTTCAGGCACGAGGCATCATTGATATACCACTCTAGAAGAGTTAGAATTCTAACATTGTATTAGAACCTAGAGCCAAGGGACAATTTCTATTGGGTATAGGCCTCACAAAATGTTTTTTCAATAACTATCCATAAAATCATAAATTCAATTTGGTGTATAAGAATTAGGAAATGGTTAGTTGTCATCATCCCAAAATCGGAAACGTTAACCATTTAAGAGTCAAGTGTGAAAATTACGAAAAATCAACACATGCATTTTAATTTGCATCATTTTAAAAAACGTGTGAAAATTGTTTAAATGGGTGAATATTACATTAAATATTGTTAGCAAGCCTGAAGTTTGTTGGTTCCTACATTATCTTTCTAGTAGATACTAATTGAATGTAAGCCCGTAAAATTTAAGGACCCCGAACCAATTAGAATTTGAGAATCAATTGTATCACAAGAAATATCATCGAGTTATTTGGGTAAATAAAAGCATCCTTTATCACCTTTTTTTATAATTGTTTATCCGTTTTTTCATTTCATTATTTTGTATCATATTGCCCTATAATTAATATATCTTTTCAAATCATAAAGTATTTCATCGTCACATTTAATCAGGCACATAATTATGTTCGATAGCGACCAAGACTCTTTGATAATAAAGTCCAAACACATACTTCTGAGTTTAGGGGAAAACCAAAATTTGGTGATTAATAATGACAAACAGAGAGAGTATTAAATTCCATGTGTTTTTCTATTGGCATAATCAAACAAAAGTCTCCAATCTTAGGCCTTAAGGGGCTAAATGAGAGTGATATTATACCTCAAACACGATATATTTACTTTATTTGGAATTATTAGCAAAAGACATACAAAAACTCACTAGAAGCTCGAAAACGATAGCCAATCTTCCAAGAACCATGCAATATATTAAATGACGTAATTTGTAAAAATTTACACGTATGTACTGCAATCTGCATTTCTCCCAAAAAGAAAAAACATCACACCCCTTTTGGACAGACGCACTAACAATGAATAAATTCCATGAACAATTGAAGAAACTCTATCATCATCATACTTATCAAAAAATACATAGACGAGACACTTATTTATTTCTGCAGTTTCTTCCTAATGTGTAAATCATCTCCTTTTACAGACAATATACAACAATCACCCATTTATTCGTGTGTGTCAAAGAGATCTAATTTGTATTGTGGAGAATATGTAAGAGCAAGAAAAGAGTGTAAGCAACGCCAACTTAGAGAAAGAAAAAACTTCAGAAACGGAATTTGATGAGATTTATTTGTTTTATTTTTTCAGTTTTGATTTCTTTGTTTTGGGTGTTATTTTGATGGGCATATTTTAATAAAGTTGAGCTATGCTTGTAGATGAATTTCTGAAGCTGGGTAAAGTTGCAGTAAAACTAGTTTGGAGTCTTGAGACATTATTGTCCTGTCCTTCAAGCCTATATAGCTGACTTTCTCAAATTTTAGATGAATTATACCTGCGGTGATGAGTAAAAAATACCGAATTAATAAAGCGATTGCGGACAATATTATTCTCAAGTAGCGTGGAAAAAATACTGAAAAAATCTGTAAATTGCATTATATTTAAGTAAAACAAAAAAAAATATTAAAATTTTGGTATACTGATAATATCCTATTACTAGGATATTGGTATATACGTAGGGTTAGAAGTAGAAATGGGATAATATTAGAATGTGGTAAATGATATTACAGTATAACGAATCTGTTATATTTAAGGAAGTCTTTCAAAAAGTTTGACCTATTGCTCAAAAAAAAAGTTTGAACTAAATATTTAATGTTTCCTCCCTTATTTTATATAAGCATGGATTTCATAATTAATTTCTGAATCTCATATATATAACTATAAATAATATCTTTAGGACATCATACATACCATATGAACACCACTTTATTAGTGTTCCTAAAACGTGAAAAATTGTACTCGTTACTAAACCAATAATTCGAATCGCTTGTTAGATACAAATTGGCAATGTATATTTTAATGCACCACGCATTAATTAATGTCCGAACTATTATTCGCTCAAAAAAGTAGGAACAATTATCTTATTGTCGTACATGTGCATACAATTATCAGTATGCACGTGTTTTTTTTTGGACAATGGGCTGCATAAGATTTTTCTTTTGTGACAGTCTTGAATCTTCTATTTACGAGATATGGATTTTAAATTTATTTTAAAAGAATTTCTTTTTTAAAAAAGTGAAATCATACTGAATCTTGAAATCTAGCTTTGGAATATGAATCCTCTATATAAAAATGTAAACCTGAATAGCACTACAAGAACTAAGCAATAAAATTACAACATTCAACCATCAAATCTCAACAACCGATGATGAAAATATAAATGATACAAAACAAAAATAGACCAGATTATCAATTAATAATATAAGAGATCACGAAATATGAACTTGAAAGTTCAACAAAAATGAAGGGTCAAGTTACAAGCTTTCGAGACTATAATCATTTCATCCAATACACATTTCAGAAGGAAAAAAAGAAATCAAAATTCATCACCAATTCAAACAATTGCCGCACAGATGCCGCCAACATACTCATCTTCTGCATGTGGGCACGATACCACTATCAATCACACTGTAAAATATGAGAGAGAACATTTCAAAAAGTTGTCTATCCAGCCATCTTCGTGAGGCGATGGATGGTGCTTCTTGCAACTCTATTACTAGGATCAAGATTCATAACAGTTCTGAGGTCTTCTGCCCCAAGCTTGTATTTCTCCATGCTCTCATAAAGAAGAGCACGCTGGACTAGAACGGCAACATTTTTGCCATCACGTCCGAGCACCTGCACAAGATCGCGCAGATCTCAAGCTCTTTACATGCTGATGAGCAATTCAACATTGACTGAATATGTGAGGAAATGTCATTTAGAATGAAATATGCCATTGCATCAAGTCATGCACGATGTGACAACCCGAAGGTTGCTGAATGACTTAGCCCCTCTACGGAGGCATGCCATCTACATTTCTCTTATGCGCAACTCAGAAGCCCATTCAACGTGCACAGTTTTGTGATAAATACAATATAACAAATTGCAAACAGGCAAAGAAAGGGAAAACATGACATTGGGGGATTTAAATCTGTGCATATTTGTAAATTTAGTGCTAGATAGATGTCCATATTGATTCTACACAAGCATGCTCCATCATTCGTCAATGTTGACTCTCATCCAGAGAGAGTAAGACCAGTTTTTACACAGTATGTTATAAGTATAATCCTACTTGTAGCAGCTATCTCTTAAAAATACACATTTCACCACTTCCACAACTAGAGAACATATAATTTCATGCCTCATACACTCCAGATTTTTATTATTATAACCAAAGAATAAGGATTTTAATGACCAACAGGTTCAATAACAGGACACAAAATTAGGTAATCAGATAGGTCATAAAAAGGGATTTAGAGAAGAATTAGTACCTTTGTACAGTCAGCAACAGCTTTCTTGTACTCTCCGACTTCCTTGTAACATGAAGCCCTGCAGATTAATGCCTCCGACGATCCATCATCATCACCAGCCTTCTCAAGAAGGATGACAGCCCAAGACAACCATTTTATAGCATCAGCAAACTGGCCCTGCTTATAATTGTCCATACCCTTACTCTTTGCAGCACAAGCAGAAACACCTGATGGGGGAGGGGGAAGACCTTCAAGCTCAGTCGTCCCCCCTGTATCATTTCCTGCAAACTCTGAATTTATTCCCCAATCATCACCCTCAGAGAACTGCTGGCCAGTAAATCCTTCAGACCCTCCTGTTTCTCCACCACCAGTCGAAGAAAACAACGCATCAAAATCATTTGCCCCTGAGGATTGTGTTTTAGGCTGACTTTGAATGTTAGATGCATTACTAGAAAACCCAAAATCACCAAATGGATCATTGTTACTAGGGGGAAAAGCACTTGATGAAAATGAAGACCCACTAGTCTTTGCAGTGGCATTCTGAATATTACCAAATGAATCGCCTGAAGGATCATTATTACTTGCGGGAAAAGCGGCGGATGAAAATGAAGATCCACTAGCTTTTGAAGTGGCATTTTGAAAATTCTGATCATTTTTACTCGAGGGAATGGCACCCGATGAGTTCGATGTGGCATTTTGAAAGCCCCCAAACATATCATCCCCAAAACCACTCTTGTCACTTGCTTTACTGGCTGAATTCATACCAGTGGACGGCTTAGACCCAAAATCGACCAAAGATCCAAAAGGGTCCTTACTCGAACCCATCCCAACACCTCCTACTCCACTTCTCCCCATACTTTTCATTGCTGGACCCCCAAGATTTGGATTTCTAAGATTATTTCCACCCAATTTCGCATTATTACCACCAAGGCTTGAATTTCCGTTGTAATTACCACCAAAATTCACATTTCCACCAGTACTGCTGACATTAGATCCTGAAGTTCCATTAGCTGAATAATTTGTTTTAGGCAATGAATTTGCCACAGATCCCATTGAGAAAGGATTCTGGCTCCCGATAGGAGCCGTTTTTTTCAGTGGCACATTACTACTACTCTTGTTCCCACCCATTGCCGAATTCACCAAGTCACCAAATAGATTCGGGTTCTTATTATTCACAATGCCGATGCCCGATGAGCCAGAACTCTGAGGAGCGGGAGAATTCCAGCTCTTCCCAAAAATATCTCCCACCATCGATTGTGGGCCGGATGAGAGGCCCGTCAAGCCCGATTGGACCGAATATGCGGGCTGATTGGTCCAGGAAGACGCCATATTCGCCGATGAATACGAGGATGTCTGATTTCTCTTATCATTCATAGGCTTCGACCGACCCGAACCCAACCCGAGATCGAAATCGAAGGCGTTCATCGAGCCCGATTTGTTGTTCGATTTCCCGTAGCTCGAATTCATGGTTTATTTAACCTTCTTTTAGTTCTCTAAAAATGCGAAGAATTGAAATGAGTGAAAACTGGATCGGAGTTTAACGAAGACTAAATCAGCCGATCATGCGAAAAAATGCTAGAAATCGGAAATCAGAATGAATGAAAATGAGATCAAAGGAAATCGTAGAACCTAAATGAGATGTGATTAGTGAATCTCTAGGGTGAGCTCGAGCTAACCTGGCCGTCGTGGGTGATGGAGCTGGAATTGTTATGGTGGACCTTTCTCAATGAAAGCTGTGATTTTGGGATTAAAATGAAAGAAAGCTCATTTGGAATTCGAGGGTAGCTTCGGGAATCGACAACTACTCTATAGAATTTTAGGATTTTTGTTTTTCTAGACGTGTGTGTATTTAGACAGGGATACGAATTTCTAGATTTTCTTTATTCGAATTCATCAATGGTTCAGATGAAAGAAAATGTCAATATCAATTTTACAGCATATAGGATTATTATTGTAAAACCCGCACAATATTTTCTTAATTTATCATATGTAATATTATGTATAAATGTGGCATAAACATAAGAAAATTATTGAGCATATTTATGTAATCTTATGCATGTATGCATTTTATCTATAAAATACAACATGTTTGTATGGAAAATTGAGTGTGTTTCAATAAAAAAAATTTTAGCATGTTTCCTCTTCACCATACAATTCACAAATAAAATCACTAATTTATACTTTTGTGTGATTTCATTCACATGACCATATGAATTAGGATCTCATTGGAAAGATCATAAAATTTCTATTAATTTGATGTAGAATGTCAATAACTTAAATCGAAGGAGTTGTATTCATTTAAAATTTGGAGCAATTTTAGATGAGAGAGGAAATCAGAAAAAAGGCAGAGAGAAAAAGAAACCTAATGCATAATTACCCTTAAGAATCTAATACATACTACAACAGTAAAACATGCTCACCGAAAGATTAAATCTGGACCATAAAACGAACAACATAATTTTAAAACGAACAACATAATTTTAACAATTTCGAGGAAAGCACTTGTAGTGCAATATTCATTTTCTTTTACAAATAAGTAGATAGCATTTAGTACATACGCCTCATCAAGGGGTCTACAAAAAAAAAAAATAAAAGGACAAGAGATGTTGGTGAATGACACACTACCACCTCGTGTGATTAATTGAGCTAGAATGCTGCGTCTAATCATCGAGCGGGTAACAACTATAACTAGTTAGTCCACATCATATAAGTTACAAAGTTAGATTCTGGATAAAAAAAAAAAGTACAAATACTACGACATATACCATAACAAGCTCTATCTTATCGCCATCGTCGTCAAACACGGTGGTGATGATAGGTATTGGAGGGTCAAGGGGTGACTCGTTGGCAAAAGAAGTGGTACGCACCTACTGGCTTTAGTGCAAACTTAGGTAATGAGAGTCTAGGCACATCCCAAGAAAATAGCACGAGCACGTGTACAAGGTACTCCTCGCAAGGCTTTTGGTGGAGGCTTCATAGATGGCGAACTCCCTAAAGATCCATGCCATGTAGGTGGAAAGATCACAGTGTCAATGTAGTAAGAATGTGACATGTTGTAGGTAGATGTGGTACATTATATGTTGTCGGGCTCAAGCTATATACTAAAGTAGTAGGTGGTCAATCAAATGATAAATACCCTTGAGATGGGTCTCTCTAGCATGCGCAAGGTGCCCAAACTTGTCAATAATGTGCAACAAAAACACTTGGATCCTCAGCAATATCACGAATCATAGATCGAAAAGCATGTAAACCTCATCGTGAAGATCTATTTGCAATGGACGACGAACATCACTAATTTGTAATAAACAAAAGTGTAACTTTTGTACAGAAAGCAAGACACAGTGTTTACCAAAAATCACCAACTTCCGTCGTCCATTGCAGATGGATCTTCAGGATGAGGTTGTTCTTATTTTATGATATATGGTTCGTGATCCCGCTGAGGATCTAGGTGTTTTTCTAGTAAAGTATCGATAGTTTGGGTACCTGAACATGCAAAATGAGTGACATCTCTTTAGGATATTTATTATTTGATTGACCACCAACCAGGTTATTGGAGAGCTTGCGCCCAACAGCAAACAACGTACTGCATCTACTTACACGAGGTCGTATACTTACCGCATGGTGACCTTCTAGCCCTATCTAGCACAGATCTTTAGGGAGCTTGCTACCTACGGAGCCCTTCCCGCTGGGACTTACAAAGAGAACTTGTAAACGTGCTCGTGCCATTTGGGTGGGACGTGCCTGGACTCCCATTGCCCGACTTTGAACCAGAGCCGGAGCCAGTAATTGTGGACCATTTATTCACGATGAGACACCCTTAACAACAGATGAGATAGAATTTGTTATTGCTACTGAGGACGATGAGGTGATCATGATTGAGGATGACCAAGAGGAGCCTATGGAGGCGGAACCAGAGGAGATCATTGATCCCAACATTGAGTAGTTTGATGATGACGATTGAGAAGATAGTGGAGGACTATAGGTGTGTCTACCCATTTTGGTAAATTATATCGTTTGACCTAGCTAGTCATAGTTGTTACCGAATCGATGAAGTGGATGTCATTTTACTGACGCTCTTTTGACTGCTTATAAGGCGGTAGTGTATCATTTCATTGACACTTTTTGTCTTCTTTTGAAAGACCTCTTGATGAGGTGTATGTACTAAATGTACCTACTTATTTATAAAAGAAAATGATGATGTTGCATTATAAGTGTTTTTCCTGAAATTATTAATATTATGTTGTTCTTTTTATATATGTGATGCCATAGCGTGATTTTCAAACAATGTTTTAACACTGAAAGTGTTTTATCTCAAACCATAGATGAGTAGAGTCAAAATAATACTCATATCTCAATAAGAGACAAAGCGGACGACAAGGTCGAGGAGGAGGACGTAGAGGAAACAATATTTGCAAGGAAATATTTGCAACTCCCCTTATGTGTTAATTTGAGTTCAGTTTTATAGCATAACATGAATATACGATCTCAAAGTATCACATTTTTTCGATTTAGACTTAGAAATAAAGTACAATATCACATAAAATTCCGCCCTAATAACCTCACTATAACTCGAATCATGTGACCTAATGTCAATGGGAAATGTGTTTAATCACTTGCACCCAAGGTAGTAGACTAATTTAGACGCAAACTATCTCTAACCTAAATCCGGAGCCCCAAACAATGGAAAGCAAGCATACCCTCATGCACTTGCACTCCCTCCACCACCATTCACATTCTGATCCACTGCTGCTCCGACAGGCAATGGCTGATTGGAAGTCAATGTCTCACCTTGTCTCGGCTCTCTCCTCTGCACCATCATTGTCTCACAACGCCTATCATATCGTGGGCGAGGCCTACTTCTCGTATTCTGTCTCTCATTGAATCTATATTGTGGTCTGTGAATGACTTTGCCATCAACAAAGAGATCACCTAGGAATCATTATACAAAGAAGTGTAAGGGGATGGACTAGAGAACATAAGGAAGCAATGCTCGGTAGTATTTTCTGTGTAAATTCACCAACCTCCGTAGTCCTTGTTAGGAACATCTAGATATGAATCGGGCAAAACCCATAGAACACCAGGTAGTCCTGTGAATGACATAATTGATTAATGAATTTGATCCAAATAAAAAACAATTATGTATAGGATGCAATGGGCGTGCTTATGACGCTTCATGAAATATAACAAAATGCAGTTCGGGAGCCAAAATAAAAGTTGCAAACCGTATCTACAACAAATGAACCAAACTAATCAGAAGTAGCAACAATGCCAAACAGGGAAACTCAAACTAGAATTTAGAGAAATCATTTGGAATATTGGGGCCTTGGGAATGATCCCAAAAATTGACACACATCATGAACACTGGTCAAGTTATATAAACTTAGTTAAAAATATTGTAATTCAAGGAACGATAAGACTTTTCGCAAATAGGTTCATCTGCTTCCTATAAAACCTATCACTGAATCCCCCTAGAGGGAATTAAGGCTACAGAGGTTTGCAAAATATTTTCTAAAAGACTGGAGAAGGCTATCTAATACCTTTGACTTTGTATGACAGCTCTTCAGAGATTAAAGCTCCAAATCCAGTATATGTTGATGTACACACAGAATATATCTTTTTCTTTGCTTCTTCTTCACTGCATATAAGAACAACCAGAAAATAAGCCTCTTCAACCTACTCAAATATACAATTCTACTATATTTATTTTTTTTAAAACACTTAGTCTTATCCATGGACTACAAATCTGGATAATGGGCATAAATCATACTTAAATTAAGTTCATTTTTCCTTAACCTCAGTCTGTTTATAACTGAAATGAAGCAGTAGCCTCTGTCCATAAGATTACATATTTTTAATATACTAGTTCAGCTGTCCACACTGTCAACATCTCCAAGACACGCCATTCATAGGGTTGAGATTTGCAAGAATGATACTTCAAACAAAGCAAATCAATCAATATAACAAGCTGCAAGCATATGAATTTAAGGTTCTTCTACCTACATATGCTCATAAACGTTCGAGTTTCAGCCCATTGCATTTCACGAATATCATAAACTATGCCCCAACTCCATCCAAAATGAATACATAACATAGTAATTTCAGGATTCAGCGAAAAACTCACGCTCGTAACAAGCAACATTAAAAATTAGAATTCGTGATACAATCAGGCACGTGCAGTTCAAAGAGTGTGCCAGGAAAATGTTGAACTTTTGCATAAAAAGGAGAAAGAAAATGCAATTCCTTTAAAGTCATGCCTGAAATGTTCATTTTCCTTTACAAAAAGAGGGGAAAATTTGGATTTACCTGCCAACAACGGAAGCTAGGGTTTTGACATAAGTATTAATCATCTCTTCTTCAGTGGGCTTAGGATCGGAATTGAACTCCATGACAATAAGCCAGTGCTCATAATCGCAGCCGTCGAGAAGAATCGTCTCCTTCGGAGGCCGGTT
>AYJT01112819.1:0-15965 GCA_001278415.1 Ocimum tenuiflorum
GCAGAAATCTGGTGTTGGGAAGGTCCTATGGACGCTCCTCTGGAACGACCAATTGTGCCCCTTGATTCAGTGGACTGCTGGATTTCAATGCCCAGTTCTGCCATCTGCATCCTTTGCATGAGCGTTTGAAAAAAAAATATTGCATGAAGCTATAAGTACTCCCTTTATCACATAACAGAAGTCCACTATTCCTTTTATTGTCCATCCCAAAAGTATAGTCCACTTTCTTTATTAGATGTGCATTAAATACTCTTTTACATTAGTATGCCCTTCCTTAAGTACTTTGAAGTTAATGATATTTTTGAATGAGTAAATAGGACATAGTATAAAAATTTTTATATAATTTACTTTTCCAAGAACGTTAAATATATTTTAGGACGAAGCATAGCCGCTAGGTCAGGAAGCTCCCTTTTCCCAATGAAAGAGAGGAAGACAGAAATGGAGATCAATAAGTCAGGACAGACCTTTGCTACGAAGAGTTGCCTAAGAGAAACCTTTTCATACTCTATGTATGTATCTTTGTGGGGAAGAAATAGAGACTCTGTCAAGCCTGCACAGAAAGATTGGGGGTAGTTTATGCATGTAATATCTACAGCATCTGCTAATAACAAATAGTATATTTCAGCAAAAGCAGTGGCATTCTGGAAAAAGCTTCTCATGATGCCATACAATCATAGATTCAGAGAGATTCTAACCATTAATTTTTTAACAGTTTCTGCTTAAGTCCTTCAATTAGGTATTGTTTCTCAATGAATAATGTTCTTTGTTTTAAGGGAAAGGTATATCAGCTAAAACTGTTATCTTCAGATATTAAATGATTACCTGACTTCTACTATAATATTCTGAGCATGGGCTTTCCTCTTGATATTGTATCTTCTTCGATAAAGTCTAATAGTGTATTCCTCATGCATAATTCAACATGAAGAAGGTATCTAAGAAAAACCAAATCTTTTTCCCGAATTTACTTCAGAATAATATACGTGCACAATCCATATCAAAGAAACTACTACATAAAATATGCTTCCAAGTCAGATGCTGAAGCTAATTGACGGGAAGAAATCATCAGAGAACTTTATTTCTTTACCTTCAACATCCAAATCACCACATCCCACGCTACGCAAGTCCTTAGAGAGTTCAAGTGTCTTCTCATATCCCACTGCTAGCATTCTGAGATACTGATGAGGGTAATTTGGGAATTGTTAATATTTCCAAACACTGAACTCGTAATAGAGTTTACTAGCTGCATATGAACTCACTAATATAAGCCCTCCTTCTTCCTTGGGAGGTGGATTAGCAAGAGATGGTTTCAGCAATAGATTCTCAAGAAGATTAGGAACTCGGTCTTCCAGTACGCGCTTCACATGAAACAAGATATCAATGATACAGCAATAATACTGATGCATCCTATGATCTCAAATCTTGGGGAACAAATGTAACGGAAAGGTAATGGAAAAAAGTGGACTTCCAACAGCATATTTAGATCAGAAAGATATGCAATATGTTTGTAACTATCAATGACTAATTAATCAAACTTTTAGATGTCATGCTTGACAAAAGAAAACAATTACATGCAGCAAAAGCCTCGCTCCAGATCTCACTATTTCTTGATCACCTTTCTAGTTTTGCAGCTAAGTAGGTTTTCCTGCATCATGTCTTGTACATTCATTGCTCAATAATTTTTAAAAAATCATTTTAAAACCAGCTTCTTTCATGCTATTTACACAATTTAGCTGCACCAGACAAAAAGAAAGGATCAAAGTCTTGGGTCTTGCAAATGTAAGGAAAAAAAAAAGTAAAACCAGAATACCTGAACCAATATCGACATGACATCATTGGGGTAAGGAAATACTGCTGTTATGGTTTCTGCCTCTTTTCGTACCGTATCTGCAGGAAAGTAATAACAAACCAAAATGAGATTTTCGAAGCCAACTCCTTCCAAGATGAGGGTGAGTTATTCAGACCTGTAATTTCTTTGTACAATGAAGATAGACCATGTCCACCATTGCTAGGATTGGGTTGAGATCCAAGGTCACCAAGAACCACTTTGGCATCAGCATTCATGATCTCCAAATCAAACATTGGGCGTAACCCCACATAGTGTTGCATTACACTAGTGCCCCTATTAAACTGAATTTGGAAGACTGAAAGTTGTGAAAAATATTGTCATACAAATTACTAGTGATATTTCAGCTACAAAAGAAGGCTGCATAAGTAATACTCATATGTGTATGTGGAGAGAATTGTGTCCTACAATACAGATATGAATGCAGGTCAAAACCAAACCAAATACCCGCCGTTTAAAATAAAATGCTAAAACACGATGAGGATAATATTGACAGGAAAAGAAATAGCAGAATAATGGTCAGGTACTTGACGTAATTGGACAAATTCTCCATTGCAAAAAGACAACCTGCCAGATCGATATAACAAATCACCTGCAGCAATATTTTTGCACATTCTGCCATTGAAGACAAATCCTTTTTCTGTGAGGCTGCATCAAATCTGGATAACAATTTGTTTTCCAGTTCTGCCAACACATTTTAAGCAAATTAATTATCTCTAATTCAAACAACATTATGGAAAAGGGAGAAGAAATTCAAACCATTAGGTGAAATATCTCAAATTTATATTCCTTCACAATAAGAGAAATGTGTGGTTAGAGAATCAGAATTCAAGGAAAAAGCTTCATTAGATATTCATATATTTTGTTAATGCTTTGTTTACATGAAAAATTCAATATGAGAAGAAAAATATCAAAATGTATTCATGTCCAAAAGCCAGTTTAAAAATAAAACAAGAGAAGTAAATCACTTGATTTACCAGCAGACTTTGAAGCACAGTTTTTCTGGGAAACATTACAATCACAGGCTTGAAAAGGTCATTGCTAATATCAAGTTAGGTGCCTCGTATAAGCAAAATAGATTGCAAATTAAATCGCACAGGTCACAAATCCTTCAGTTAGATATGCAACGTACTGACTTTTTGGCATCATGTAGTTACATCCATAAAGTAAACCAGATGAATGTATAAAGAGTTCAAATCATCAACAATAATGAGTTTCGCTATGATAGCGTAAAACAACAATTCAATCTTAATATGACTTCTGTTCATTTATATGTTATACAAAAATTACGTTAGTATGATGATTGATGACTACAATGGAAGTCTTTATTTACTTCTTTTTTCTTTATTGAATAGAATTGATATAGTATCCAATATCAACCAGAACTACGACATAGAATAAAGAAATTGTGTAAGCTGGATGCACATCATGTTTCAGATAACGAATGAGATTTGACCTGGTTGGAAGCGGTAGAAGTTTAATTAAGTGATCCTCTTTTATAAAATAACTCTTCACAAATTTGGTCGAAATACTTGGCTTTTCATACACAGTAGACCAGAAAACTTCCATGATTAGGGTAGACCAATATTATCGTTGTGTATAGTTTCCTTTAGTGAAATCCATAATTCATATCCTACTAAATCCGTTGTTCTGGGTATGGTAAAACTTGGGATTCAGTATTTTTATTCTCCAAACAATCCTCCAAAATTAATTACATTTCTGCAAACCCTTCATATTTTTAACATCTAACATCATTACATATATGAAGTTTTCAATTCTATAATATAATTAAAAAACAATATATTATAAAGTTTGATGTGACATTGTTAACCAAAGAAAACCCTATATTGAATGACATCAAAATGGAATTTATATCTGAAGTAGAAAACAGCACTTCTAAATGTTTAATCCAAATGCATTTTACCGTCATTATTTTCAAATACTAGCAATTCTCATCCCTTCGTTTTGACCAATACTAGAACAGTTTCTAATTAGTTTCCCCGAAAACACTGGAAGCAAACATTAAAATACGGCATATGGATCTTCTGATGTTTTTTTATTACTAACTATATGATCAATACCATACCATTGCAATATTCTTGGAGATTACCAACTGCAATTTCCAATCCTTTGCTTGCGGTTGCATTTCCAGATGAGACAGCCATTCTTTGTCTTCCAGGATCTTCTTCAGCAAATAATCCTAAATTGACAGCAGTTACTAGACTTTTCACACTTATGTAAACAAGAAGGAAAATTTAAGCCGCAGTTCATGAATAGGAGGTAATTCTAGTTCCTGAACATAGATTTACTCAATCATGATAACACATTGTCTGAAGAAGGAACAAAGAGAAGAAAATTGCAAGGAAATGGTTAATAATTTACAGAAAATTTTATACCAATAACTTCTAATTTTCAGTTTCTCATGGGAGGGGGTCATCTTACTCAATTTTTGTGCAATTGATGCAGCCTCAGCTACGCGGCTATCATCTGAGAATAGAGGTGAGAGTTCCATCAGGTCACCAGGACTGCTATTAAACTCCATCAGGTACTGCAGGATAAACATGATGCTATTGAAGAAGGATTCTAGATTGCTAATCATCAGCATAGTGGCATTCTACATGTCTAACAACAGGTAGCAGTTTCTCAACCTTCTTGAAGAAAGTTTACCTTAATAAGATCTATTGTTTGACTGGCAGTTTCTCTCTGGGTGTCTGCACTCTGACATTGAAGAATGTCAAAAATAGAAACATCTGCTTCATCAGACAGGATTTTCCAAGGTATATACAAGCAGCACAGTAAAAGAACGGTAATAGAAGTGGTAGCATGAAGTGTTGGAATATCTTTACATAGAATATACCTCCTTGACTTGCTTACTTTCACTAGATAATCTTGAACAATCACGAAACAATGTATTACAAATAAATAAAAAATAAAGACTTCCTTTTACCTGCAGATGGTCTCCTATCTTAGCAGCAGTTTGGCCAACACTTGATATGCGGGAATCCAACCTCGCAAAACTATCAAACAGGCCATCAACACCTTTTTCCAGCTGGGCATCACATGGAAAAAGAAAAAAATCTAAGTTATACTTGGAACCAAAAACTAATCGACAAACAAGTTCAATAATTATCCCTCTACAAAAAAGTTCATGAATGATATATATGATGGAATGTCTAAACAGGCTGCAGCAACTGACCTCATAAAGTGTCTTTCGGTGCTTATAATCTTGAGTGGCGACTTCCTTCTTGAGATTGCTGAGTTTCCTATCAATCTTTGGACAGGCATCAAAATTAGAGATGTGATCAAGTAAAACAAAACCAACAATCCATCATAATGCAGAAACTTATTACCTGCTTCCTAAGATCAATTAGCTGGATACCCGAATTTTTAAACAAAGATAACAGAGCATCGACTTCGGGAAACAATGGGCTTGATATTGCTTGAGCGAATTTCCCAGCTTCAGAATGGGTGCGCGTATGACCATGAGGAGCAGCATCATTTATACCAAATCCTTCACATGCATTTGTGATTTCTTCTAAACAAGAAGGCGACAGCTGCTTAACTAATTTCATGAACAGTTCATCGAATGAAAAGTTGCCCTACATTACAAGCACAAAGCAAAGCAGAACGGTTAAATACATTAGTAGAATTCTACACAAAAGCGCTCAAGACACATCCTCACCTTAAACTCTTCAATGTTCAAAATTATCGGACGGAAGCCAGTTGATTGCTCTTTAGTCTCTTCCATCTAAGACAAGAGATACATATGAGAAGCATTAAGCAAATCAGGATTAATTAATCGGCATACATAGACATTCAGGAATACTATTTTTCCTAATCAATCACCAATAAAGCACAGAACATACACATAAAGTAATTAGTTGTAATTTCTTCGCATTTTTACTCAGCCTGCACTAACATATTACAATCACGCTCCAGAAATAGATGGAATAAAACTAATCTTCATCAAAGCGAGAAAACATCAAACGAAAGCAGACATTCAAAAAATTCAACTAAATAATCACCTGGGCGGTCGGCGACGGTGGTTAGAGGAGGGCGTTTTAAATAGGTAAAATATGTCGCGCGCAGTTTTGCATGAATGTTTATCTATGTATGTTTAGGTGCATGTCAAGCGAGAGATGAGGAAAATTCTCAGAAAAATAGATAAAAAAAAGTCTGTTTGAATGTAGGCATCGTTTTCTAGTCGACGAAGGGATGATTTCAGGCTCTATGAGTATGGTGGCGAACTTATTCTTATGCGAGACTACAACTAAAATAAAGTAATATGGAAGGTCCGATTTGATGATAATGGCGGATTATCTTTCATCAGATATACTGCAAATCTGAATCGAAAAAGGAGAAAGAATTTAGAAATGTAGGGATATTAAATTAGTAGAAATTGTAGAGATTTGCATGAGAAATAGCATCTATCATTTTGTATTTTGACCATGGTGGTGTGAAAAATAGCACCCACTCTTCCTATCATGATTCTTTGTTTATAATTTACTAGTTTCACGAAAGTACATTGCCCCATTCCAACACGATAATTTATTCACTAAAATATAATTATTGGAATTATTTATATTTTTATTTGTAATTTTAAAAAATAAATTCAAAATCATTATAAAATATATATAAAAACCATAAAATATATGATTAATAATATATATTATTAAATAAGATAAATATAGAAGAAACCACAAAATTAGTGATGTAATATTTTTTATAAATATAAATTTATACTCATATGCATTTAGTGTGTTGGTTTAAAAATATATATAATTTAATTTTTGTCCATCAACATTATCAATGTGTTATACTATAATTGCCAATAATATATCACATTATATGTATAAATGAATTTAACAAAATAAAAAGAATAAAACAAACCAAGAAAATTTGAAAAAATAAGAATTTGACGTAAAAATAAGCTCAACATAAATGACATAAAATAAAATATGTATTTGTCCAAACAAATTATGTATTTGAAAAAAATAAAATTGGTTAAATAAAATATTTTTAGGTTAAATGATAATATAGTTTCGTTGAGCTTTTTATTACTAATTATTGTAAAAAGACATTATAATATAAATAAATTGGTAAATAAAAAAAAGAAAAGAAAATAGTGTAAATGATGTGATATTTTTTGGAGGGAAAGTGACATGATAGTAAATAAGATGTACTACTCTCATTTAGTATATTAAATAGGTAGATTACTTATTTCTTTGAGTTTTTTTTAAGGAATCTATTTATAACTTTTTCTTTAATTTGGACTATATACTTTATTTAGTTATAATCAGATCTTTATACTATTGATTTGGTTAAAGTCAACTCTGTTTATCATTAATTTCAAGAAAAAACTCTGATTGTTATTATTATCGTTTGAAAATGAGTTAGCGAAGAAATTTTATTTAAACCAAATTGATGCGTAAAGATATGATATTAGATAGAATATGTATGAGGAGTTATCTGATTAGACTAAACTGCCTAAATGATTTAGGAGGATGGTTCTGGTTTAAAATTAAAGACGGATATAAGTTTGGTTTTAGAATCCATGATGGGTATAAATTTGAATTGGTGGAAACAAACTATTTAAATCTACTTAAATCGTTAGTCGTTGGTCGACAACTCTGCACGACGGCCACACCCGACGCCCGGCAAGCTCCAACCAGCGACCCGAGAGTCCTTCTGTGCAACATTGGTCGGCGGCAACCGAGCCTATGGTCGACAAGAACGTTTCCGTCGACTCGAGAGCTTCCAAGGCAAGGTTTAGTTGATGGCAACACAACCGATAGTCGCCGGTTCGGAACCGGCGATCCGTAACTATTCCAAAACTTCATTTTTCACCCGAAACCTACAAAACGAAGGAAAACAAAAACGAAACACAAGACAAACACAAAACAATGACAATCGATCGAAAATAACACGAACAAGGACTCAAACAACGAAAAAACTCAATCGAAACACATGCAAAAAGACCGATTTAAACAGTCTAATGCAAGTTTTTTCCAATATGTATATATCATATGGGTTTTCGTGAATTTTATAAATTAATTGGATTTGAAAAAAGTATGAAAATGAGACATTTATTAAGTATGAGAATTTTTTTTCATAGTTTTTAGTGGCCACAATAATATCCCGTATAATAGTAGCTTTGATTATCTCTAGTGAATCTTGATGAAATCATCAGTACAGAAATGATTGAAGTACTACTCCAAACGTGATACGAGCCACACAAAATGGATTTCACTTATTCCATGTAATGTAAAATGGAATATATTGATTTAAGCACTGTACATGCATTAAAATTTGGACATTCAGATTATATTTACCCTTTTTTATCCTTCTAAATTATTTCCCTGTAAACCTAATTCACAAAACATAATGATTTATGACGCTATTACCATATTTACGTAGACATAAAGTCATAAACTTCTGCAGCAAACACAAAACACCAACACAGTTCTGCAATCAAATAATAGTAGCTGCTAGCCAATAACAAAAGGGAAGAAAGTTGCATAATATATTGTAGAGAAGAGAAGTTCTGTAATCCAAATGGGATAGCATCTGAAATTACAGAAACATATACAAAATCAAGAAACCCAGAGCAAATGAAGTTAATAGTTTTATCCCAAGCAAGAACTTGTTCGACACAAATACAGCATAGATATTATTATGGCTAGTACAAGGGTGACTCAACCCCCATCAAATACAAGATTATGTCATTTCTCTCTTCTTTAGCCACATTGTCACCACTAAGCGTAGAGAAATATGGAAACTCAAGAATTTCAATCTTCATCTTCAGTTCTCACTGACTCAGCAACTTCGAGTCACATGCCACTATCTTAATAGAATCCACAGTTTCCTGGCCTTCCTCGCTCTTGATCTGAGCATTTTGTACGATGAAAGTCCAAACATTGTCACAGAATCTGTAGGTGTGAAGATGCCCCTGTACAAAATACAGACGTATGTTATAACATGGATAAACTGGAATACACATACAATCATACTCTAACCAAGGAACACGGAGATAGAGACTAAGTCATACACAAATTCACATCTATACTAGAAAAAGAAATTCACGCACTTCCTCTGAGTATTGAGTTTCTGCCATTTCACCACTAAGTGCCACCAACCACAAACAGCAATCAAAATGTGCTAGGAAAATATTCTAAGGCTCTCCAGTCTCAGGTTCTCTACATCAAAATATCACACTAATTGAACAGACTACAGATATACAACTTACCAAATAATATATAAAATAAATCAATTTCATTACAATACTTAATTTAGGATAAAACTATATTCCTCCACAAGGCTTCTTGTACTCGTAGCCAGAATGTCTAGAAGAAAAAATCGTTAAAGGATGAAAGAGATGGAAATATCGCAGGTTGTCTCATCTTACACTCAGCATAACATAAGAGCAAAATTGGAGCAAAATAAATTATACACAAACTGAAGACACAACATCGTTGAAGGAAAATGTGACATGCAAAGTTCGTTGGTAATTGAGGCCATTGAATCAATTAAAGAAAAAATTTTATATAAAAATAACCCTAAATAATATAAACCTTTTTAGAAACAACATGACTTGAGTAAATCAAAGTTTATGAGAAAAAAATTGTTTGTCTAGGGAAAAAACTAATAAACTGATATAAAATTTATAAGACCTCATGACTTCAGCTGTATTTGATAAACACTCACACCCAATTTCAAGGCTTTTACAATGCTAGATTAGATAAAACAATCCAATGAAAGAAGGAATATGAAACAAGATGAAAAGAAGAGACTACACATAGGATAAATTTGTGCGCACTGGAAGTGAAGAAACACAGGCAGCAAAAGAATTGAATAATCATGCAACTTCTCTGTGTTTATATCTCTTTGCTCGCTAACTGTCACTAAAAAATTCTCAGTTGTTTAGCAAAGAACATACTTTGTTTGAACATCTGCAGATTGAAAGATGTTAAAAAAAAAAGAAATCAAGGCCCAAAAGCAACATATATGAAGTTCTCAGGAGTTAACATCATTCTAATTTTCTCAGGACTAGTTCTACTGGAGGAATTCAAGATCAATGCACCAAATCAAGGCTAAGAAGCAACAGTGTAAACAGCTTGCTTGTGCTCTAATAATGCATAATTAGTGGGCTCCGGAACTCTTTTAGCAAAATGGGTGAACTCCATTACAGTTTAGCATTTGTCACCATGAAAACTTAGCCATTGACCTAGACCTACTTCAACATGCCACTCTAGCTGTTTTACTTGTTCTGCTTGCAATTGTAAAGCACCATTCTCATGTCTGATCCCTTAACCACCATTATCACTTCTGATTCCTTAAAAAGCTAGAAATTAAAAAGCCAGTAATTTAAATCAAGTTGACTGGTATTCAACAAGGTCGAGTTGCCAAAATGACAAGATGATTTAATGACACAATTTGGCAATCGACTCTACCTTTCTGACCTAAACAACCAGTGAAGAAACATAACTGAACAATTCCCTCCAGCTAAATCAAGGAATGGTGTCTGTTCACTTTTCATAGATGAAGAACAAGCACAACAAGAGACCCTTCAAGCTGGACAGCCAAATTTCAAAGGGAATGAGCTAAAATTTACCTTCACTAGCAGAAAATCATAGGTGCCCTGCTAGCAAATCCCATTCACACAATAACGGCACATGCATACACGCCATAAATTCAATGACTTCGGTTCATAACCAAATTCAATTACATATACTTGTCAGAATAGGAGAAACATAGGTATTGAAAAGACTTTCAATCACTAAATTGGAATCTCGTCTACCTTGATGGAAACCTTGCTCTTCACATCATTTTCCAGAGCCTCAGTCATTGACTGCAATCGTGGGGCAAAGATATAAGACGTACAATTAGTCAATGATATGTACACAGGATCCATATGTGGATGTGTGGAATAGGGCGGAATAGGGTTAGTTATTAATTAGTAGCTGGATTAGACACATAGTAGCATTATGTCTTCCAATTTTCTTTTTGCTTTTACATTTTTACTCAGTGCATATCACACTTGATTTCTTCTCCTTGTGTACATATATTGGCTAAATCTATTTTGTGACTGAATTTTTTTTTTCAGATTGATGTACCAAGTTCTGATAAACCACCAGTTTTCATCCGATAACATATGTACTCTTCTCTAATCATAGATAGGGATGAGTTTACTTCGGAAAATGTTTTCTTTTAATTTTTGAACAAATATGAAGAGCAAAATCGTGATAAAAGAGTTTAAACAATTTTTTTCCACGCAGCGCATTTACATTTTGTCCAATTTCTTTTATATGACAAGTTACAAGTCCATGCTTCCCCAAATTAGTACAAAATTTGTCGGGTGATGCACACATAACCAAATTTATTCATAAAGTTCAATTTCAATCTTCAATTTAACCACACATTTATCTCATCCAAATCGGGCTCCAAACATAATTGCACCAGCTCTTCAAATCTATTTACAGATCCAAATATAATTACAAAATCATTTACTTTTTCCATAATCGATCTGAAGCTTAGCCAAACCCAGGAATTGCAGTGCATGTGAGTCATAATTAGCATAAATTCAAACACCAGTCTTAGCAAAAATATAACCTTGTCGAATTGAATGAGAACTTGGATGGCGAGTTCGGGGCTGAGTACTCCGCCAGAAACCATCTGATCCAGAGTTTCCGTCAAGCACATCCCGATCGTCGATCTCCTGTACAGCTCGAAAGTCGCCATTTTCTCAGAGATTCCACTGCCCTACAAAACAGGCGCAATCAAAGTTAACTAAACTAGCAAAATCACAAACCCGAAACAATCCAAATTAAAGTCGAGAAACATTAAACCATACAGAAAATCGATTCACGGAGCACTTTCTCGATTGATGATTATTGGTTTCGATAATCGGGAGGAGTTGTGTGAGTGCGTCGATTCAGATAGAGAGGTTAGTAGAGAGAGAAAGAGAGGGAGGAGAATTGGGGCTTTTTATACCCTATATTTTGTAGTTGAAGGATTATATAGCCGAGTTCGGAAACGGTGGACAGAAAGACGATACTGCCCCTTTGAGAAATCATATGGCAATGGATCAAATGGGAATCGCAAGTAATCTTATAAATTATAAATTAATGTTTGGTGATTAAGATGATTTGAGAATTCATTCACTTTTAAATGAAATGTCTTGATTGAATTAAAAAAATATTAGTCGAAATAAATATTAAAAACGATTTTTAATTAAATTGAAATATTATTTTGGTTTTAAAAGATGTTTTCTTACTTCATACAAAATATTTGATTTGAGTTTTTAATTTCAGCGGAAATGCTTTTTAATGTCAACCAAAAGATTCTTTCAATTCAACCGTCCATTCAATAAAAATCCACAATTGAGAATTGAGAAGTATTGTAATTATCACAAATTTACTACTCATCATTGGAAATTGGATCGTCCACGATGTGGTGTACGGTCATAAGCGCATAGTTATAAAACTCACCTTAGGCCCATTATGCATAGGCCTTCTAATTATTCATGGTAGGCCCAGTGAATGTGACCCAAATTAAGTGTGGAATGGGGATCCTTTTGCTCAAATGTTATTTGCTGAGACAAGGTGTAAAAATAAAAAACCCTTCAATTTTATTTTATTTTATTTTTGGGTTGAAATCCCCTCAATTGACTATTGTTGATAGATAGAATATAGATTAAATTACATTTTCGATCTCATAGGATACGGTTCCATTTTATTTTGATCCCAAAGATTTATTTTTAGTCTCATACTTGCATTTTTGGTCCCATTAACCAATTTTTTATTAAACTATATTTACAATTTTAGTTTAAAAACTATTTTGGTATTTTTAGTTCTAATTTTTGTATTATTAAGAACAATATAAGATAAATTAAATAAATGAGCACTTATTCATAAATGATTTTGGGACTCAAATTGTAAAATTTTGGATTTTGGAATTAAAAAATAAATTTTTTGAATCAAAATAAAATGAGATTGTGTCGATGGTACTCCAAATATGCAATTCACTCTAGAAATAAGCGATCATGCGCTTAGAAACATTTTCTTTTCTTTTATTTTCTTTCTCTTTTTAAATTTTAGTGGAACTTACCCCATTAACAGTCTTCTTAATCACCTTTTTTTTTTTTACCCCTTTATCATATTTTCCAAAATAAAATACAAAATGATTTATGTTTATCTCATTTCATTTTCTTACCGAATACTTTTCGATTAATAGTCTTCTTAGTGCACTTTAAAAGAGTTTCATACACGAGTACTCTTGTAGTGCATTAATTACGGGAGTGTGAATAATTGTTATGTAATAACATGCGCAAGTTACTAATTCTCACATATTAATTTAATTTTTTTAAAGAAGAGGTTTTCTATTAGACCGTATAAATTATTTAAGTAAATTTGAATTTAGGATCCATGGTGAATATAAGTTTAGTTTTAAGATCCAGAGCGAGTATGGATTTAAATTGGTGGAAATAGATTATTTAAATTTGTTTAATGATTTAGACGGTATAACGCGAGTTTTAGTCTTTTTAATTGATTTCAATATGCTCGCCCACGAATGTGACAAATCTGATCCACCAACAGGTTTATATCGAGTTTATATGTGAACTTAGTGCAATTTGCCATGTTTTCATGAAACTTACATGAACGTAGACCAGCTTGACTTCGACTAAATAAAATAATATAAACTAATAAGACAAAACCTAGTAATATAGGGACAAAAATTCTTGTTGTTCCTAATATCATTTTCACCTCTTATATAGATTTGGTTCAATTCTGCAAAATCTAGTTGTTTATGTAATTAATTAATTTGATTACGGCAAATCTGTATCTATACAGCCACAATGTCAGTCGCAACAGAACTGCCAAATAATATGAAAAATCTAATTTTATTATCTCTTTAGGATTGAAAGATTACGTATCATTCTCAGTTCAATACTTTTTTCCCTTTAAACACGTTTCTCCAAATTATTTTCAATGGTCCCAAAACTAGATCGAAATGAGAAATTTACTGATTACTAATACGTACGGTATCAATTTTAATTACCACGAAATTAGCAATAAATACTTTTGCCGTTGATTTTGGTGTTTTTCATTCTTTTGTTGTGGAAGAAGAAATGTATAAATCATATCCCACTTCTTTAGGTGGAATACAAACATTTCTTCTATTAATAAACTCCAAACCAAATTAATCAAGTAATTCGGTTCATCCATCCATGTAATATCAAGCAATAGACATGGAATTAACTTTTCGGTTTAATTAAACTGTACTAAAATTTACTAAAATTCATAAAAAATATAAATTTATATATAGTTATATTTATATAGGCATGATCCTCCATTCTCTCGTATGGACTGTGACTCTATATTTTAATTTATTAAATATTTAGAAATTACAATTTCCAGGGTAAATGGAATTGATAATATAATTTGTGTCATATATATCACATAAAAAATTGTTAGTAAAATTTATTCTACATGATATTTTCCGGTAATATTCTAAGTAATCCCACGTCAAGCAAATATGAAAAGTTAAAAAAAAAAAAAGAAAAATTATCGAGAAAACTCCAAAATGAGGAATCCCAAGTGTGGTCAATGGCATATTAGTGGACGATAATTAACTCATGGGGTGTATGCGCCATGTAATTCTTTTTTATTTTTTGGGGTTTGCGTGTAATTCTTTTTCAATGGTCTCTTTCAAAAGGTTGACAAATGAAGGTGGCTTAGATTTCGTAAATTTTCGAGTAAGCAATAGAAACTAGAATTTTTAATTACGTTCTAGCTAAATAATACCTTTTCGAGAATGCGTGTCACATATTTGGATTACCAAGTCATAATAGATTCATTTCGGTTTCCTCAACATTTGAGGTTGATTCAAATTAACTGGTGCGTACATGCATTTCTTTATCTTGCTTGCTTTCTTTCTTTCTTTTTTTCCGGAAAAAATGTAAAATTCATGGCACAGATTAGTCTAGTAAAAAGTGTGCAAGCATTAAAAGAGTTGTGGGTGGCTTCCCCTCTCAAAATATAAAAAAAAAAAAAAAAATAGAAAAAAAGAAAGAGAGAATTTTGGGTGGCTCTTTCTCGTAAGTTATCCTCGGGTAGCTTAGTGGTATAGTTATGACTTCAGAGATCATAACTTCAAATTTAACCCAATACTTTTCGATTGATAATTATGTATATAATGTGAAATTATTATGATATATTTATTATACATTAAATAATTGAAGGCTTGCGCACATACATTTTGTGGGGATTTTCTCGTCTCTCTCTTCTACTAATTTATTTTTTAATCTTTCACATTTTAATTTCTTCAACTTCTTTAACTAGATATGTTGAAAATGAAACAGCATAAATAAATAAAATTTGTTGATTAATAACAGCGGGGGTAAAATAATCTATCATGAAATAACACATAAGAAAATATTATAAGCCTTAATAATAAAAAGTCAAACCTTACAGTTTGTGGACAAAATTAGCATAGATCCATGAATTATTTGCAACTTGTCTGTAATCTAAGAGAGTAATTTAGCACGATGCAATTTCTGAGATTATAAAAGTAGCTCGTTCTACCGACGACCCTAGCTAGCGTGCCCTAACATGACAAACCACGATTATTTTTTTTTCCATTCATCAAGTTTTGTATATGCTGTCAACATCGTCCGTCATCACTCCATTCACACTATGAAATAATTAATCTGTCAAAATGAATTAGTTAATTAATTAATACAAAAACTGTACTATTGTTTTGGAAATTTGTTTAAGATATATCAGTGTCAAATTAAATTTCAAATATTGAACCCTAGACTCTTGCAGAATACGGTTAAATTCAACTTAGCTTCATTGATCGATAAAACCTAAGATCATATCTGAATGAAGCTTTGGCCGATTAATGATTGTCGACAAGTCGTTACATAACTTAATTGGAGCTGTCCGATTATAAATCTAATCAAAATTTATGCAAATTAGCTACACAAATGAATGTCAATACAGCTCATTCAATCATAAAATTGTAGGAAGATTAAATAACTAAAAAAATATAATTAATATATGACTCTAAATAATTAATCAGGATTGCCTCTTTAGTGAGTTAAATAATACCACTTGGTAGC
>AYJT01112881.1:0-12894 GCA_001278415.1 Ocimum tenuiflorum
TGGCGAGGATCGTATCAGTTGGTATCGGAGCTTCGGTTTCAGTTGGTATCAGAGCTTCGTTAGTTTTTTTACCATTTATGTTTGTTTCTTTTTCCCCATCGTCGGGGCATAAGCGCCCTCTGGCTACTCATATGCGAGGCGCCATCTTAACCTTCCCTGAACGGGATCACCCCCGCACCTGTAGAGTTCGTAATCGGCCTCCTTGACATATAAATTTAGAAAAAATGGTGCTCCTAAAATTATGGGGCCGGTGCGTCGCCCCTCTTGCACGGCCTTAGTGCCCCCTCTGCATATGTATGCCCCTAATTGATCATGATATCATCATCAAACTTCAATTTTTTTTAATTTTTCTTAATTCTTTGTAGAAACGTTCTAATCAATGGTGATTCGATTGTTGTGTATTGCGTTTCTCTGTACCGCAATGCTGACCTTTAAAATTGTTTATTGAAATTGAATGGACAGAATTGATGTATCAAATTCTATTTCTAACAGCAGCGACTATTATATCGTATAATCCGGAAACATCATTTTGTGGGAATCTTGGAACACCTCTAGTTTCTTTAATTTATTGTGGCTTTCATTTGTGAGAATGCATTTGGACATATATCCACCTTAAAGATTCTTTTTCTTTTTTGGAGGTATTAGTATATATTACAGTGTTTTTATGCTGAGTTCACTTGTCGTCTTTTATCATAAAGCAGTCAAGCATGAATATCATTTTCTAATAAATAAAAAAAGGTTCTGTTATAATTATTGGTTAAGGGGGGACATAATCCAAAATAATTAACATAACTTTCCATCTCTTTGCCCCCATGCATTATATTAAACCCTTTTGCATGAAACTGTGTCTGAAAAGCCAAGTCTTCTGTCCCTTCTTCTCATCAAAGGTGAACCGCAATGACATGATACTAGTTAAGGATCGGGTAATCTGCATCCTGAGGTTTGAATGATTACAAGATTTCTTATCTCATCTAGTCTTCAGGTTGTAGATTATCCCATCCTTGGTATCACAAAGGATGAGGAGTACGATCCCGAGAAATCTGCTTTGAGTTTGGGAGGTATATATATATAATGTTTCACTCTTTTTATTATTATTTTTTTTGAAATATAATACGATATTTTTAAATCCCCCTCTGGAACATTTCCAATGTAACTTGAAAACATGACATATTGAAAACAAGAGGCGCCTTAACCACTTGCTTCGGGTTGGGGTGGGTATAATATTTAGCATATTTTCTCTTTTTCTTAAGAACCACGTATCATGAACTCTTAATTTTTTTTTTCTCACAACTAATTTTTATCTGTTGTTGGCACTGAACAGAATAAATCGGATCGTAATCTTCCTTCAGCAAAGAAAATCAAGTCAAATTTGAGTTGCACTAATTAAAACTCGCCTATCACTTTGTAGAAAATGGTAAGCCGAGTTACCAAGGATTGTCGTACGTTTAACATACTCTTTGTAATACAAATGGGTTTCTAAACATTTTTTTTAGAATCATTTCTTAGCATCTTGATATTAGCACCAATCTATGCTTTTACCCGTATTTCTAATCAGTTTAGAAAGGTTATGTATGGATGTAAATTAGGATCTCCTCTTTTAACCCAAATAATAAAAGATCTATTTTTCATAAATTATAAATATACTAAGTTCTTTTACAGGTTCAAGAATTCATGTTTTTTTTGTTTAATTTGATAAATTTTATTATTTCGAAGTCGTACTATTCGCTATGACCGTCGATTTGCACATTTCTTATGTTGTGCTCTATACCTCCACGTTCCCTCTCTGAGTCAACACAGAAATTGTTTAATTTCTTAACAAATGATTGATAAATATTGTCTCAGACAAAAAGATACCCGACGTATATTTAAATTAGAAAAAAAAAAATCAAAACTCGTCTTTTATAATGACATAACATAACAGTAAACTCGAAATTATGAACAGATTATTGAAAAGTGAGAATAGAAAGTTCTATAATATTTGATGTATTTTGATCGTCTAACAGGACTATAGGAAAAAATAATTGGCTTATACAACATTAGAAAAATGACAATGAAATGCAATCATTCGCATCTGAACAAATCAGGTCTCATTTTTAGGCATTATTTTTTAAAGAAATAGGGAAGAAAGTAATACACATCATTGCTCAAGGTATTTATCATATTTTCCCATTCCACGCCCAAAGAAAATATCAAACTCATTCGACTCGACTTCTCCGACAAGCAAAAATCTAGATTTAAATTATAATATGTTTATAAATGAGTGTATACCTGGTTTTAATGAACTCCTCTAAAAACTTACACCTATTTCAGCAATCCAAGGATAGATAACTATATTGCAGTATATGTATACTCGTCAGCTGCATAAAAGTATCATTCAATATTGGGGGACAAATTTATCATACAAGACCTCACCTATAAGCGCTTTAATCACAGGTGGAGGCAATTCAACTTCAACCTTTACATTTCTTTTCTTTTTGTTTTTTCTTTTTAGGTTTTAAATAGGAAAAGAAAAAACTCGTTATCAATATATGAACGTGGATCAGGTAAGAATAGAGAGTATCATGAAGAGCAGGATGGAGCATGGTCAGCAGCCTTGAAAAGAGCCATTCTTTGAGACTGTGAGATGCTCTGCCTGTTATTCAGAACCTCAATGTAATTCCCGACACGATACCGATCCGACATCGTGAGGGAAAACGGAGGATTAAGAATGAGGCATGGTGCTTCCACCAGTATAAACTGTAATAGGTTAGCTGCCTTTGAATAGAAACCCACTGCGTTTCCTATATCACCCATGTACTCCTCCACCTGCAAATGCACCAAATCCATTCACTTTTCTGTTTAAGACTTGTTTTGCGGTACTTCTTCATTGATTTCGTTCACATTATTTAGGAAATAAGAAAGATAACTGACTCTTCGAAAATAATATATTGTAGAAATACTTACTGCTCCTCGCCTACCCCATGCAAGGGCAGACTGGTAAATGAGCTCCATTGCATCTGGCATCTCCATGTTCCCTGAAATGAAGAAGACTGCCAAGTGAGACTTGATAAATTGCAACTACATACAGCTATATTAGTTCAATTGGGAGCAAAGGGGGTCAGGAGGCGTAAATATAATCAACAATACAAGTCAAATACATCGTTGTAAATGCTGTATCAAGAATGGGAAAAACAAGATTGTAGGGAATTGAAGACAACAGTTAAATGACAACTAAATACATCAAAACTATACCAGGCTCTATCACTTTAGCAAGTTCCTCCGCGTTCTCAACTTCACGAAGAAATGCTCTCTCAATCTGAGAGCAGATGTCAAGAGGCCCTAAATTGTTACCAATGTCATGACAGTTTGAGGAATCTGCACTGTGTTGAGTGTTGGAGACTTCTCCCAATCTTCGAGTCTCCTGGGAGGAACTTCCTTCGGTAGCTGATGCGGCATAAGTGTGACAAATATCCAGTGCTTTCTTCCATATAGCAAGATTTACAAGTCGGATTGAAAAGGCCTCTAGTTGCTTTCCTCCCTCAGCCTACAAAGTAACAATAATTAACATCAGAACATCATGATTCTAAGATCAGAGGCTTTTATGAGCAGAAAAGTCAAAAAGAAGCCAAAATTCTATCCACATTCATAAATGCAGTGGACCAGACCTAGACTATGTTCTAGTACTACACGGGATTATATACAAAATGGTACAAACGAATTTCACGGAATGGTATACAGAACTATATAAACCATACTGCATAGGAATGATTATACAAGGGGCATAGTTTGTTTAGTTCCATTCTCTGTTGAATACAAAATTTACACGACTTCAAATATAAATACCCCATTCGTTTTCTCTAAGACCCCACTTCACTATTACAAACAGCACTCTTTCTCCATTTAATAAACTCTCTCTTACAAGGCTTTTTCTCCATTTCATTATTACAAAACTTTATCTAATAAACTCTCTTTTTTTTACATTCTACCTCGTGATAAATATCATTCAGATATAAACGGTTAGATCTGACAAAAGGAATAGTAACGAAGTATACCCACTTTTCAAGAAGTCGTTTCCTAGAATGAAACACAGTGAATCATTTGTCTTTATATTAACAAATTGAATAATGAAGCAGGACATGAGCAAGATTCACCACCCATGGTTTATCCAGGGAAACATCAGCAGGCTGCCCAGTAAGATATGTTGTACTTAAGTGTTGCAAGTTACCTTTTCATTCACTAATTCAGTTATGGAAGACGCACAACATTGCAATGACTTGATTCGTGTCATACAGTCACTTGATGGCTGCTCTATATATACTGATCCTTGTGAAGTCCTAGGAGTGGAGTTTTGACTTCCTAACTTCCCAGTGTCGTGAACACTACCAGGTGATTCACCTCTCACTGGCATTGGACTACTTGCTTTATTCATTTTCTCAGAAATAGAAGGCAAATCACCAGTTTTAGAGGGAAAATTTCCTTGTTTAGAAGCACGCCCTCCTGAAGAAGATAAATCTAGAGGAGGACCTGACACAATCACATAATCCTGGTCGATCGACTCCAGTGAATCCACAGCTGGAAATTTGAGGCAACATTAGAAAAAGAAAATTCCCAAGCAAGATCATCAGCATAGTGCTCTATAGGAGAAAAAGGAAGAAAATGATTTAACAAGTAGGCACCTTTTGGATGATTATCAAGTGTTCCAACTTCTGTCACTTTAAGGGATTCTTTCAGGTTTCCTTCTGAAAATTGTTGGCTGCCAAGAGCAGACCCTTTGTTTTTTGTTTTACATGGGTTGCTATTATACTTGGAAGAACCTGTTCTGTTTGCAAGCTTTGAATAATCCCTCTGCTCAGATTTTGAATCAAGAGAAAACCCATACATACATCTCATCGTTGATGTCTTAGGCGATAGACCGTTAACAGGTACACTGGAATCATCATCTAAACTGAATGGTAAGCAATCTTCTTGAGAACATTCTTCTTTATTCCTCCCAGATAGAGGGAAATCATTTAACGCTCTCTGTGATTGCCTATTACTGTGCACAACAAAGAAGTGTCCCTTTACAGACCTAGAAAGCTTGTACTCTCAAGATATTGTAAATTTCTGACTGCACTTACCTGAAGGAATCAATTGGTTGCCTGTTAGAGAGATACGGATGGTTGAAAAACTCTTCAAATGTCAAACGCTCAACTGCCATGGAGCTTATTGACGATTCAGATTTGGCATAAAAGGGACAAAAAGAAACTATAAAGCTTACGTACAGCAAATTGACCAAACAAAAATGCACATTGTAGGAGAAAATGCCAAATGCAAACCATACATGTATAATATGATTAGTTAAAGGATTAGTAGTATCAGACTAATCATGGAAGAATCCAGGTTCTGAAATCTGTAATCAACAGCTAACAGGGAAAAAACTTCAGGTAACATCTAAAATGCAAAAGAATTGATTATGTTAAGCCTATTTAAATTCAGAACTTGATGATTACCTGGATTACGTCGAAGCAGTTTCCTACACAGATCTAGACAGTGTGGGTTCAAATCCTTGGCCTCTGGCGGAAACTGCAATTCAGTTGACTTTATGATGTTCTGTAGCAGCTGCAAAATGAAATTAATGTATTGGTTTAGGCAACTAGGGTATTCTTTATGAGCAAAATCAGCTTCACAAAAGAAAGGGGAAAAAATCTTTTAAGTGATGAAGATGAAGAAACCTGTATCTGATTAGATCCTGTGAATGGGGTTTTCCCAGTGAGAAGTTGGAAAAGAATGGCACCAACACTCCATAGATCTGCCTGTTTTATCGCATAAAGTAATTATACTGAAAAGTTGTCTCAGCACAAGATAAGTAAATCTCACCTTAGCATCATACTTCTGTAGTTGCATTATTTCGGGAGCCATGTACAGTGGTGAACCACATAGAGTTTCTGCAAGGCCCCTAGGTTGTAGAGATCTGGCATAGGAGGATAAATTTAAGAACAATGAAGTTCAATTTTTTCATATGCATAGTAACTGTACATTTACAATGCAATACCCAGTGTAATGCACTCGAGTTCTTAAAATTCAAGGCGAAGTATATCAGGATCATTTATGGTAGATGAACAATCCAATATTTTAGGTAAGCCCAAGATTGTTTAACTTTTCCAGCAAAAGCAATAATTATGTTTCTTAAATAATTAGATTGAAAATCTGTATCATCAAATTGAACCTTGCCCATGACTGCTGCATGCTCCTAATTACATAATAGCATTCTAGGTGATGTTGAAGTAACTGAAGTGCAGATAACAAAAAGCAACTACTAAGTGGACAGGCACCCGCAGCCACAAGATATACCACTCAAACACACCAACAAAACTCCTACCTAGAACTAATGGAAGGTGAAATGGTGAATGAATTAAAACACAATCATATGAGAGAAGGTAGCTTACCTTGCAAACCCGAAATCAGCAATCTTGAGGGTGCTACTATCATCATTGGCGGAAAGGAGTAAATTCTGTTCCAGATATTAGATACGAAAATATAAAAATACAAAATAGTGGTAAAACACTTCATTCCTACATGAGGAGAGGAGGTAACGGCAGAAAGTCTACAGCCTAAACATTCTATTTTGCTTGTCTCTTAAGGATAAATCATCTTTATTTCAGTGATGGTGATCAAGTCTACTTCCCATTGGCTCATAGACTATGGAAGAAAGAAAAAAACCAGGAGAGGTGCAGGAGAAGGAAAAGTAAAGGGCAAGAAGTGAGAATAGGAAATGAAATCAATCCATGCACTTCATCATATGGAGATTTAGGTTCCTGGATTATACAAGTCTCCAAAAGAAAAGGTGTGAAGAATCAAGCTTTAAATGCAAACCTGGGGTTTTAAATCCCGGTGTATAAGGTTGTTATCACGAAGAACTTTCAGACCCTCCGCTGCAAAGGAATGATATAAAACTCAATGCATTGGTATACAAGAGAAGATTCAAATAGTAAAGGAACAAAAATGAAACCTAGTTGCTGCATGAAATGCTTTGCAGTTGCTTCAGAGACTTTTCCTTGCCGTTGTTGAATATACATCGAAAGGTCACCCCCTTTGCAGTACTCCAAAACAATGTAGATTTTCCCAGGTTCCTATAGCAAGACACGGTGAGCACAGTTATAATCCATTGACGGTATTATTTGGACTTATGGAAAGATATATCTATTAATTGCTTGCATGCTTCCAGAATCACATCAAGAATTATTTTTTCTTTAATTCAATTTAATAGGGAAAAATGCACTAGCATAGATTTTATTTTCTTTTCCATCCCTTGCAATGGAAACAATTCATTCTTACGTTCATTTATCCCTAAAGGCTGACCAACCTTTGATAGACACATAATTAAACAAACTCAACTAGTCACAAGAAAGTTCACACCAGAAAACTGGGAAAGAGGAAGTAAATACTAAACACTATGTCTCACAACAACAGAAGCTGCCTTCACCTACCGAAAAGCAAACGTTTTCATTTCAGGCATGGTCGACACCAGCTATCACTGCCGTCTGTAGTTCCTGTCAAATTTTTCATAAATTTTCTAATCTAGTTCTCATCCGTCCTTTTTGCCTCTAGTTGAAACTATCAGCCCACCCATGCAACAAATTAAACCTCCAGCTCGATAAAAGCAGATACTTCATAAGCACATTATATCGAAATAAAATTCATACACGGTCCAAAATCCCTATTAAACCATAAATCTACATAAACACATGATTGTTTTACTTTGTAGGCCGATATCTTGTGAAATATAGATAAGAGCACCCAAACTCAACACATTAGAATCCCAACAGAACCCAAATAATCCAACAGTTACAAATCCACCAAACTACCAACGTTCTCACACTTTCCAAGAAAAATTCGACAAAACTGAAGCAAACAACACATCAATCGAAGTATCGCACCTCGATCATATCGTGCAATCGGATGATATTTGGGTGATTAGTCCTCTTCAGGATGAAAATCTCCGACTTAAGACTCTCCTGCAACTTCGGATTCAACCGAGCAGTGGCGATCTCCTTGATCGCCACCTCCGTGCCGTGGACACGGTGGCGCGCGTGCCATACCGTGGAGAAGGACCCCGCCCCGATTTGCTTCCCTACCACATAATCGCCGACGGCGTAGTACCTCCTCATCGGCTGCGCCATAGGAGAATCTTCAACCAGCCGCTAAAAGACAGTAAGAATTGAAGCTGAAGTAGAAAAGAAGAGATGGTTTTTACCCTCCGGCAGCTGTTTTTTGGGCTGATATTGCTTCTCTTTCAGTAATAGTGTTTTGAATTTATTTTTGGGTGTGGCGATGAGATTGGAGTATTTATAGAGGGGTTTTGAATTTCGATTGGTTAATAATGGTGTGGTGTTGGTGTCATTATTTAATTTTAGCATGTGTTTTATATCATATTTTGATGATTCATACAAGGATTCTATTTTACATTTATCACATCTTTCATATATGCGCTAAAATAACATTTATTATATGCCTTAACAATTAGCAATGAAATGCTTTTAGTACTTTTACAGAAAAAATAAAGAGTATGATTATATTTGGTAACTCAAAAAGAATTAGCCTTTTGACAAATATGACACGTGCAAAACAATATTGTGGAGAGTACAAATGTGAGTTGGGAGCAGATATATTCAAATTCAACAGTCAACTCCTTTTCGGATGCAACTAGGTTAATCTAATTCTGTCAAGATTGTGTTTCATTTCTTGTTTCAGGGTTATATTTTCTAAAACCATCTAAGCACTTGATAGTTGACACATGAGGTTTTTCTTTTAACCGAATCGATGACACTTTTGGAATCAAGTTGGAAGAATTTATTATTATAATACTTTTAGAATACCAACACAACTTAAGGCAGGCCACATACTTGACCTGATTATAACCAACTAAAATAAACATAAAAACACAGAATCCACTTTAACTTTATAGCTGTAAAAATTAATTAAAATACAAGATTAATAATTTTGATAGAAAAATAGATATTCCAATAATTCAAACATGAGTTCTTCGGGACCCAAGAAAAGAAGAAATAAAAGCATTTCAATGCTATGATACAGAACAAGGAAGAACACAACATTTGAATAACAAAGAAGTTCAACTGATTAGCCTGCTCCTATTGTCTCACAGAGCAATAGTGTATGCCACCAACCACAGGCAATATTCTTAGCTCTGTATTCTTCCTTCAGTTTTACTTCCTCGGGGGTACTTCTGTCCATTGCATCTCCTACACCCAGCTGCATTTTGACCAAAATTTAGACGACATATATTATGGGGAACTCCCAACATCATTACCAATAAGATATGGATTACCTGACCATATTTGTTCCACCCCCAGCAAAAGATTTTATTATCCTCTGGAATTCAGAAATATTCTCAGACCAGATATAATTACCAACTAATATTCTGGATTTTATGCATTTACAATGCATATTACCTGTTAGGATAGCACTATGACGAGCCCCAGACGATGCGATTTTGGCTTTCTTACTCTCCAGAACTGAAGCATCTAACACCCGGGGAACAATCTGCATCATAAAATCAAACAACTTGATTAAATGCTTTTTCTTTTTGGTTCTATAGGTAACATGGAATCGCAGAATCGATGCATTCATGCATCAGGAAAGTATTTAGATAACCGTGGAGTTCGGGAAGTATCTCCTTGCTTAATGTAATTCGCGACCTTAGAGTAATATCTTCTGTTAAATTCTTGAAAATCTAATGCAGATACAATGAGAATTTAATATGTTTTGAGCGCAATTCAACAACAAGGCAGATACTCAGTCTACTCTTGCATGTCCCCTCTCCATTCAATTTTCATTTAGCCCTAATGCAACCTCTCATGGCCAATTTCGAATTTAGCAGTGAGTGATATATTTCAAATACCTGTTTATCCTCTTTGCAAATCGTAACTTCACCAGAGTACTTGAGATCAACTTCTATAAAAAAGAACAGAAAGTAGCCAGTTTCAGAACCAATATTAAGACATGACACTCGGTGCAATTACCTCGCATTGATCAGGATGTGTTCCCAAACCCAGCTGCCCAAACTGATTCCCACCAAAAGCATGAACACGGCCATCAGCACATATGCATATTGTATGCCAAAGTCCTGCTGCAACAGTTTTGATCTGAGAATCCCGTAGAGAAGGAACACAAGTCGGTCGCAGCAAATCCTCGGTATTCCCTTGTCCGCACTGCAACACATGAAAACTTTATTTATTTCTGTGATAGTGATTAGCAGAGCCGCTGATAAGTTTTTGGAAGCCTCAATATGATTGAAAAGGTCTTGGACATGATGTTGTAAACAAATCAATAACTTCACAATGTGTTCAGGATTCATGCATACTGGACGAAAGTATTGGGAATGAGTTTTGCAAAAGGTGTGATGGACTACAAGTAAAATGCATCAGGGCAACCATGCTTCAATAGGTTGAATCTCGAAAGGAAATATTTTTGTGCAAACAAACATAACATAGTCATGGAAAACAACTTTAATATTGTCCTTGCATAGTTTTTCTTCTGGTTAATTAATGTATACTCCCAACTACAAGGCTTTTTTATGTAATATTGGAGGTGATTAGTGGGCTATCTGCAAAATGCCACAAGCATATTCTTTTTTTAATGAGAAAAAGAGCCACCACATTTCTGTATCTCAAAACTAATTCAAATTAAACCCTAAGATTTTATTGAGCTACTACTACACTCCTGTCATTGTCATCAACTAAAATTATCTAAGTTGTATAAGTAGAAGTCTTTTTTATCAACTGCAGCAAAATAGCACATATCATGCGATTGGATTAAATTCAAAAGGTCTGCCAAAACATCATGAAAGGGTGTAACGAGAGTTACAAATTTACAATCCAGTACCAAAAAATATGTAATATCACGTAAATGATTCACCTGTCCATAGAGACCCCATCCAAACGCAAGAAGCACACCAGTATCTGAATGTAAAAAAAAGGACCTCATCAACGGGGAATAGGGCTTCACATATTGATGATATTTGACAAATGTTAGTTACCGGTTATCACTGCACTGTGCCTGCCTCCACAAGTGATACCCTTTATGTAGTTTCCTATAGATTTTTGTTGTTCAGTTGTCTCTCCCGTCTTTTGATCATTTACGCCAAAGCCATCTCCTCCATTCGATGATGGGTCAATACAAGGTATAAGATGAGGAGATGCCACCATTTTTATCCTAGACCCCAGACCAAGCTGGCCTTCTCCTCCATAGCCCCAACCCCATACCTGTCCCACATCTAAATCCGGTAAAAGTATGATGCATCAGCTCTTGTTTATACATAAATATCTTCTTCCTTAACATTAAAGACCTTCTTGCATAACATTAAAGATCTTCTGTAGCTTCATACTTCAAAAAACCTACAAGGCCTACAAAACTATAATTCGTAACCACACAGACATAGAAACTACACCGCATTTAGTTTTCAGGCAGAGTAGCATAGAATTCTACCTGACAATGCTAGAGTATGGCGCCCCCCAGCAGCAACTGTGGCGATCCTCACCCCAGGATCCAGGTTTACAGTACAAGGTGGCATTGAAAGTGTTTCGTCTGCAGAGACTGATGTTTCAAGGTCTTGCTGAGGAGTGACTTTTCTCCGCTTCAGAGTCTCATCTCCAGATATTTTGTCATTAGGACTCGAAACTGATCCAGTTGTACATTTCAAACTATGAGATATAGGGTTCCATGCCACATAGTTTAAAGTATCAACCTCCACTACTCATTATTGCATGTATGTATCTTGGTGCAGGTCATATATCTATTACAGAACAGTGGTGGAAAAGCTAAAATATTAAAACACAACTATATACAAGATACCTTGTTCAGTTTGTGAACTTTGCCTTGTGACGGTTTCATCTTCACTGTTTTTCATAGTTGTCCAATTACAAGTGATTTTTACAGATGGGACGCACTCTTTCCAACCCCACGTATACACTTCACCTTTATCTGCAGACAACATCCACATCATCAATTTAGCTATAAAAGTTACTCCACATGAGACCTTGGATAAGGAAATGATAGGAATGTTTACTCACCTGTTACTGAAACACAGTGCGCCCAACCAGCAGCAGCTTTAAGAATTGGATCAGTTGTTGGAAGAGGATACACCTCTGGCGTCTCCTGTATAAAATGAAATAGTCGTGAATGCTAAACCATCTAAAAATTATTAGGAAGTGACTAAGGATTTAAGAAGAAAATGTTCGCATGATTACCCCATGCTTCCCCGAGGTCAAATAGCTCTGGCCTTGATCATCGGATGAACCCCATGTAATTAGTTTTCCAGTTGCTGCAAGAAATATCAATTGAAGAATATTATATTTACATAATGTACAATATTAATATGTGCTGTAGTCTTTCTCTGGCTTCCCATACATGTAAATGACAAGTCTATTTATGATTTATCATAGCAGTAACACTAAACACTTCAATTAGAGAATAGGTTTGCTTTGTTAGGAAATATGCCGTAAGGCAGCAACAATGTCCAACTTATTTCCCTCCATACTCAATACTCAACAATCTCCAACTTATCTAAATACTAAACAATCTCCAACTTATCTCCCTCCATGATCAAAAGATTTGTCAATAATCCTGGAAGTGTCAATTTCAACTACAATGGGACATTCAAGTTTTTCTGTGAAACAAAGATACCTTACAAGAAGTAGTGCAAGTATCTAAATCCGTGGGTCACTAAAGGGTATAATCTGCATACGCTATCATCTTTCCAGATATGCTTGAGCATGCTTGTTTTGAGATTTCACATTCCTATACAATCATCAATCCAAAACAAGGAAAAACATAGAAGAATCATTGCCGACATAGAAATTCTAACAGTAAACTAGAAGCAATTTGCCTATTAATAAAACCTCTGCAAGTGAATAAATT
>AYJT01112915.1:0-12663 GCA_001278415.1 Ocimum tenuiflorum
GATGTGAATAGCATTGACTTGGATGGGAGGACGGCGCTGCACGTCGCAGCGTGCGAGGGCCACGTGGAGGTCGTCAAGCTTCTGTTGAAGAGGAAGGCCAACATTGATGCTCGGGATCGATGGGGCAGCACGGTAAACCCCTTTTTTGGCGAAAAACTAGATGGATTTTGTTCAATTATATTACAGGATTGTTTTCTGCTGCTACGGAAAGCTGATTCTACACCATTGGATTGTTCATTTTTCGGTTTTAGTCAGCTTTTTCGCTGCATAAAATCTAAAAAAGAACGATGCAACTATAGTCAGCTCTCTGTCGTCCAAGAAAGCAATTTGTCAATCATAAAACTCCCATAATTTTCATGTAATTTAAAAATTCGAATAGTTTGTGATGTAGTTGAAATTTCATAATAGTCTTATCATGCAATTGACATTTGGCCATTTTTTTAAGTATTTGTGGTTCTTGTTTCCGGTATACTTGTTTCTGCATTTTGTTTGTTTGCTTTTTTTCTCATTTTTTTTTTTTAATTTTGAGTGAGTTGTTTTGTCGGCTTAACTGTGTCTGCATATTGTTATTTGGCTTTCTTTTATTATTCATTTATTGCTCTCAAACCACAGGTCAATTCCTGAGTCAAAAGTGGAGTACTCAATTACTGCGTTTTTGTTTTCTGTCTTGCATTTTCCAGTCATCCAATCCGCATTTAAGGTGGCTTCTTTATTTTTTGGCAAAAATTTACGTTAGACCACATAAACAATTTAAGTTAAGTGGATCTAAATAGTTCATTTCCACAAACCTAAACTCGTACCGGTCCTAGATCCTAAATCCATACTCATATCTCTCCTGGATTTTAAATCAAAATCCGTCTAAATCATTTAGCGGTCTAACCGAAGACCTCCTCTTATTTTTTCAGTTATTTGGTATTCCTTGGGTTTTTTTGTTAATTCTTTTTTTATTTTTGGGTAGAGCGCTGTCTCCTTTAAAATGGGTTCTAGCAGTACTAATGCTCCTCCAATCTTCATTGTTGGTTCTCTGTCATTCAAGGAAAATTTTCAACTTTATCCACTGTGTTGAATATTTTAAGAGTCTATTTTAAGACGAGCACTGTGTTTTTTGACAGACGAGAGACAGTGAGAAAAGTCTATGAATGGCTTTGCAGTAATGAATTAATGACTAGATTAATTTTGGACTATATTTAGGATACCCAAAGAATGAAGGATAAGTGCTGAATGATGGATATAGTTAATAGGATTTTATGCCATCAACCTTATTATCACCTCTCTGCGAAAAAATTCTGATCTAAAAGGACATAAAAGAATTTCCTTGTATAGCAAAATGAGAAAACTACATTTTTTTCTGTTTTCTTATGAGGCTGTTCAAGTAGACTGTAATATTTTATAGTTCCTTGTTTCTCTTTGCTTTTGTGACAAGGATTCTTCTTGAGTGATATGCTTCGAAGTTCTAGCACTTGAGTATACATTCGTATCGAACTTACTAAGTCTTCTGCAGTACTGATTCTGATAAATCTATTGATCATAACAGGCTGCTGCTGATGCCAAATATTATGGAAATGTGGATGTTTATAACATATTGAAAGCACGTGGAGCTAAAGTTCCGGTAAGTATGAACATCAGATTCTGGAGAAACTTATTTCCTCTTTGCTGCCATTGATTAAAGTTTTTGTTGTATTCCTAGAAATCCAACAAAACACCCATGACAGTTACAAATCCTCGTCAAGTTCCAGAATATGAGCTCAATCCATTGGACATTCAAATACGAAAAAGCGATGGCATATACAAGGTATGGTTCCCATGCAATGCAGCTACAAGAGCAATGTTCTCCAACTAGATATGTAATACCCTGTGAATATTTTGTATAAAATGGATAATTGAGTTAAAGAATTTATTCTTCCTTCTTTAGGATGTTGATCATCCAGGTTTCAAATTGTTATGGAAGAAATTGTAACTTAGTTTAACTGCATCTCTTGCCTCAGTAGCTTTATATCCCGGACATTTATGTGTTGTATCTGTGGACAGGGTTCTTATCAAATTGCAAAATGGAATGGCACTAAAGTTTCTGTAAAGATACTTGACAAGGACGGCCATGCAGACCATGAATCCATGTATAGTCTGCTTTCATCTCAGCTATTTATTTCTAGCTTTTTGTGGATTTTACTGTCAAATACTAATGCTTCCACCATATGGAGTATTTGCCAACTTCGATGTTGAAAATGAAATGAGCTTAATCTATCATACAATTTGCACACATTTTAATACTAAGTGACATGCAAATAGTACATTGCACTATTGACATCCTTATCTTTTAGCTTTTCTTCCATCTATTGACATGCAAAAAAGCTACATGGAAAATCAATCCGGGTATATTTGACATTAGTTTGTTTACCAATTATTCTACACTGATGTGTTATCAAGAGATGCAATCTGAAACATGCTGGAAAAACTTTTCAGTATAAATGCTGACAAATTCGGCACTGTTTTATTAATACAGTCTTCTACTTTTGTCGTAATAGTTCGGATAGTACCTAGCTATTTATTTTCCTATTTTCTCTCCACTTCACAGACTGTACTGATTTATTTTGTACTACTCTGCAGAAACGCATTCAGGCATGAATTAACCTTGTTAGAAAAGGTTCGCCATCCTAATGTTGTTCAGTTTATTGGTGCTGTCACCCAGAATATACCTATGATGATTGTGTTGGAATATCATTCAAAAGTAAGCATCTCTCTCTCTCCCTCTTGCTCCCTCTGCATATAATGGCATTTCGACATCTGTATTGCTAGTCTTTTTCGATACAATGTTAAAGATGAAATTGGACTGAAAAATGTGAGAGGTTGTGATAGCTTAGCTAGTACGAACCTTGCTTATTTTTGCTTTAAATTTTCAGGGCGACCTTGCTAGTTACCTTCACAAGAAAGGGCGTCTATCCGCATCTAAGGCATTAAAATTTGCTCTTGAAATTGCCAGGTAATCACGATGACGTGGATCGCTTTTGTCGTTAATCTTCTCCAAAATGTGTTTGTGCTGCTGTTCTATCTACGTTGCTCCTTTTATTTGTCTATCGCTACTCCCACATTATATTAACTCAATCTTTTTTGTGTTCTGAACCTTCATGTGATATTTTATTTTATTTTTTTGCAGGGGCATGAGCTGTCTTCACGAGTGCAAGCCGGAACCCATTATACACTGTGATTTAAAGCCAAAGTAAGGCAACGGAATCCTTAAGCTGCACGACGTATTTCCTTTTTACAGTACAATCTTTCTTAACATTGGCAATTTTTGTAAGGTGCCAGAAATATTTTGCTGGATTTTGGAGGGAAACTGAAGGTTGCAGGGTTCGGTGTTATTAGGTGGTCGACGCAATCACATGATAAAGCAAAACTATTGCAGCCTGAGGTCATAGATCGTTCAAGTGAGTCTTTATGAGTTTGATTAGTTTCTCCGAACTGTGCAAAAGTTCAACATTTTATCTGTCTCTGCTATATATAGATGTCTACATGGCACCAGAATTGTATAAGGGCGAAGCATTCGACAAAAGTGTGGATGTGTACTCATTTGGTGTTATGCTATTCGAGGTATATTTGCTGTACTTATCAACGTAACTATTTCAAGAATATAAATTATGACTCCTATGCTCTTATATTATATCATTGATTTTCAAAATCTCTTTGCATATCAGATGATGGAGGGGTCTCCGCCGTTTTCTTCTAAGTCTCCAGATGAGGCTGCTAGGCTGATTTGCCTGGAAGGGAAGAGACCACCTTTCAAGTCAAAATCCAAATCTTTTCCTTCAGAACTGAAAGAGTGAGTCATATGTCTTTAATCAAAGAAGAAACATGGTGATTCCTCAAAAGCTACTCAGTATGTTTGGAATGTTTTCTGCGATCACAGGTTGATCGAGGAATGCTGGCATTCGAATCACAGCTCGAGGCCAACATTTTCTCAGATCATAACGCGTCTGGACAAAATTTTTTCCAACTGTAGCAAGCAAGGATGGTGGAAGGACACTTTCAAACTCCCCTGGTATGCTCGCGCTTTCCTCTGTTATCGATGAAATAATCCAGAACAAGATTCGGAGTAACGTATCCATTGAGAAGACTCTTGTTATATGACAGAAAATTCATGTTTGTTCTTGCAAAGCTTCTGATAAGTTGTGAATTATGTGTGTTGACAACGAGTTGCTATTTGTTCTGATAAGTGAAGCGTGCCCCCGTGCAGGTTATGAGGGGTGCTATTGGGCTGGAAGATCGAGCTTATTGTACAGCACGCGCGTTCAAAGGAATATTATGGGATTAACCCGAGTGAGGAGAGCTGCAGTAAGCCTTTTTTTCCGAATCTTGACTGTGGGATTAATGAAAAAGTGGACAGAAATAAGATGAAGAGGCCAAGAGCAATTTGTATTTACGCAGATTTTATTACATCGTTTGAGGAACGCTTCGCATTTTGTATACATAATTTTGTTGGCTTTCTTGTATGATCATGCCATTTCCTTTTCTTTTTCTTCTCTCTTTTTTCTATTAATTGTATGTATATAAATAGCTTAGTCGGAGTAAATTATGGAGTGAGTCGAGAGTTTTTGTTGAAGGTGCAAGGCACTATTAGTTTAAAAATTCAAATAAGGGGTTAATTTCTCAACAATATATTGAATTTAATTGCAAGGATCTATCTAATTCATTAGATATTTTAATAGAAGATCTTTTATTCGTTTGTCTGTCTGTTTTTGAGGTGGCTTTGCGTGGTCTTCGCTATCCCAGTGCTCTTATTAACTTCAAAACCATGTTTCCGAAATGGCTAATGTGCTTTAGTGTCAACTCGTTTCTTCATATGTATCATATCATAGGACATCATATATACAGATCCAAACTGAAACCTCTCGAATTTTAACGTTGATGGTTGGATATTGCCCCCACAACTTTTTCAACCAATAAAACATGTTTATGAAAATGACAAAGTTCATCTAAAATGAAATTGAAGAAAATCATCTAACAAAATCAAATTAATAAAAACAATGAAATGAAACACAAATATATGATGGGAATCCATATTGAGAACTTTGGGGGCAGTATTTATAAATTACCATTAAATTCGGGAGGAAAATGACATATATTAAAAATTGGATGCCATAATTATAAATGTGATTATTTGGCTACTACAACTACTCTTCTTCAGCTCAGCGCCATCCTACTCGGTCCAAAACCTCCCTAAACCCCCTGTCCAAGAAATCATACACGTTGTATTCCGATTTATATAGATATATACTTGGATATAAATTTGAAAGATCACTTTTTTTTATCATTTCTCGCTGTTTTGTGAGCAGCTGTAAGTAACCTCTTTCTCTTCTGTGTTCATGTTTCACACTTGCGAAATTCACTTATTTAGCTAGACGACTGAATTTTCTTACTTTAAATTCTGAAGTTGATCGCCCATTGTTGATAACTGGGGCTTGTGATGAAGGTTGATTATTTATGCATTTTATTCAGTTGTATGGTCATTTCTTTCTATTTTTTTATTATTTTAAATTGTTTTTCTTTTCGTGCCTACTAATTTTTGCGCTTACTGATTGCTCCTGACCAGTGTTTGATTTTCTTACCTTCCCGATTTAAGGTCTGTATGAGTAGAATGCTATTGTAAATATGTGTTTATACATCGATTATATTCTTTTTTGTTCACTCTAGGGTTTTCTTCTGATTGCACTATCGAGTTGTGGTTCGTTTCTCTGATGGAATTCCAGCACTCTCGTTTTAATTTTAATTATGGTGATATATGCACAAATAGCTGGGATGTATATGTGAGTTATAAGTTTCTCGCGGAAAGGGATAGCTGTAGGACAGGGTGGAAAAATAAAACGAATAATGGCGTACCTTTTTGTAGTATCTGAATTGCGGAGTTAAGTAATGGATTTTGTAAATAAACCAAAGATGGTTTCCGTATCGCACCTGATAGATGGTGCATGGACTCCAGCATTGTTTCATTGTATGCAATATTTTGAGTGGGATGATTCACTCAAGTCATGCTGCCTGAAGCATCTGTTAGAAGTCTAGAACATGAATCATGTTGCTCCTTCACTTGGATGCTGGTTGTAATAGCTTCATGTTAGGAAAAATCTGCATCAGTAGATATTTACTAGCAACGGCCATATTTTTAGCACACTGGATATATCCTAGCAACTCAAGTTTATGTAGTCATTTCTGTTGAGCAGTGCCGCAATTAGAAATATTCTTTAAAAAAGGCTACTGAAAAAAGGAATTTATAATTTTAAATCAACTAGTATCAATGAACTACTTTTGAAACCTTGCACGTGGACTCTTTTGTATTAAATCTTTGTTTTCTGCCGTGTTTATATTTTATTGTAATATGGATTATCTAATAATACATAGTCTTCTGATATGATTTTTCTGTTGTTTCTTCTTTGTTGTTCAAAAGCTTGGTGCCATTGGGTTGGCGAAGTCTAACTTTGATTCTATTATCAAGAGAGGAAATGATAGCCTCAGCCGTGATTTTGAGAAGGAGAAAAACTCTTTCGGATTTCTTGAATCTCTCTCTTCGTTCAATACAAACTTTCCATACATCAAGTTGCTGTCAATCATGTTCTCCCTCTTACTCCATTGTGGACCACATTTCTCAAAATTTAGCTCATTTGGGAGAAAATGACGAAACTTCATCATTGTGCAAGAGGCCGCTGGATCCACTAGCTTTAGGAATCTCTAGGCATAAAGCTTATGAAATTGCAGCCCTAAGATATGGGAGTGCAAGGTTGGATTTCAATTGTCTGATGGGTGCTAGGGTGGTATCACAATCTAGATCTTATGTTTCAACAGCAACTGCAAGGCAACCTGACCCAGGAAGTGATGACGAGGATAATCAGGATCTGGCCGCAACAAAGAAAAAGGAAGCTTCACCTGAAGAATGTGATCAAGCTGTTGTTGGTCTAAGTACTGCCAAGGCCAAAGCAAAAGCTAAGAAGCTGCAAGAATCTCAAAGTACTGATAAGCCGATCTTAAAGACACTATGGGCCACATTTCTAGGTATTGGTCCGGCTCTGAGGGCTGTGGCTGCTATGAGCAGGTGAAGTTCTTTTCATAACCGATCAACAAATAACAAATAAAGGCGCATTTATGATATTGTAATCTATACCTGCAGGGAAGACTGGGCCCAAAAACTTGTGCACTGGAGAAGTGAGTTTATATCAACATTACAACATTATTGGCTAGGTTCTAAGCTTCTGTGGGCTGATGTGAGGATCAGTTCGCGGTTGTTGCTGAAGCTTGCTGGTGGAAAGCGTCTGTCCAGAAGGGAGAGACAACAGCTTACAAGAACTACGGCCGATGTTTTTAGGCTAGTACCATTTGCTGTCTTTGTCATTGTTCCTTTTATGGAATTTTTGTTGCCTGTTTTCCTCAAGCTCTTCCCGAACATGCTGCCGTCAACCTTCCAGGATAAGATGAAAGAAAAGGTATGAACTCAGAAGTCTTTTGGTGTATCACTATTTGCTTTTTATTTATTCTTCTGGAAGCAACATCTTGTAGTCCAGATCTCAATAATAGTTAGTTTAAGAAGTCTTTCACTGGCTAATTCATGAGTTTGTCGAGATCCTCTGTTCCTCCATTAAATATAGAAAAAGAATTCTATGTCATTAACGTATACCTGCAGTAAGTACGTGGTTGCTTTCTGATGCAAATGTTTCCTTTCATCTGAACTTTCGAACAGAACAATGCTTCTGTACTGTGTTTCATTTCAAAGCTTTCAGTAAATGGCAGCCCTGATTGTCTTGTTTACTTCAGATATGTGCCTGTGTATAATGTTGATTTGTATGTTATAATCACTTCACAGCCACTTATTTCTGTTCCTGTCCATGAAAGTAAGATTATATGACTTTTTAAAGCTATCACTATTATCTCCCCTTTTAATGCTCCAGGTTCACTATTAGGTGGATTCGAGAACCCATAGGTCTAAAGTTAGTCTGAAATCTGAATATTATTGTACTGGGATACTCATGCAGACGTGGACTGAATGCTTTTCCTTTCTCTTTATTTGGTACTTCATCTGTAATGTGATGCTTGCAGGAAGCATTAAAAAGGAGGTTGCATGCCAAAATAGAATATGCAAAGTTTCTCCAAGAGACTGTCAAAGAAATGGCAAAAGAAGTTCAAAATTCACGAAGTGGAGAGATTAAGAAAACAGCAGAAGATCTTGACAAATTTCTGAACAAGGTCAGTGTACCATTTTGTCAGAAGAAAGTCCTCCAGTCACAGTATCAATAAATTTTGAGGTGTCCATTACAGGTTAGAACTGGTGCTCGGGTCTCAAATGATGAAATTCTAGGATTTGCGAAGTTGTTCAATGATGAACTCACTCTAGATAATATCAGCAGGTTCGCATTATCGTATTGCCATTCTGCTGAATAAATCTTTATACTATTTTTTATTGGGTTGGTAATTTAATTCTACTGACAGGCCTCGTCTAGTTAATATGTGCAAGTACATGGGAGTTAGCCCTATTGGGACTGATGCTTATTTGCGGTATATGCTTCGGAAGACGTTGCGGAGGTGTGCTATTTCTCCTTCCTGTTAACTGTTTGGTACAGGCTTTTCCTATTAGGAGTTGCAGGTTTTATGATGGTTTGGGCTATTAAAATTATCATTATTGAGAATTTTACAAGCTTAACTTTGGTTTATTATGCAACTGTATCACCTTTGGAAAGATATCTCGGTGATGATATTGACATACACTAAGAAAATCTCCTACAATTTTGGTCTGAAGGCTACCTAGACATTCCCTGCATCTTGTACATCTTTCTTCTGTCTTTGTATGTGATCAGTTTTTACATGTTAGCTTGGTCTAAAAGCAACGAATATGGATGTTATTACTCCCTAAAATATATACACTATTTTGCATTCTAACCCAATATCTTTTAAAATTAAATTCCACAACAACTGAATACTTGCTTATGTAGTTTATTTGGGTTTTCTATAGGATAAAAAATGATGACATATTGATCCAAGCAGAAGGTGTAGAATCTCTATCCGAGGCAGAGCTTCGTGAAGATTGTAGAGAAAGGGGTATGCTTGGATCGTTTTCGGTGGAGGAAATGCGTCAAATGGTCTGTATGACAACAAAAGTGCATCATTCATGAAAATTCATTTTGTGTTATAGGATTTTTTGGACACTCTTGACTTTTTTAATAATAACGTGAGATGTTTGATTATATCTCACGAGCATGGACCTATGCGACGGCGTCCTGTATGGAAATTTTAAACCAATACTTTTAACTCTAAGGAAGGTAAAGTCAAAACTGAAGTAAGTTGTTATGATTCAACTATGGAATGTATAATATATTGACTCATTATTTCTATAATTGGTAAGTCGTATGTGTTACAAATTTGTGCACTGATAAAACTTTCTACTAGTGAATTATAGGACATATTACGTAGATTGCTGGTCAACTCTGTTCTCTTAACTTGCTACTCTTTTTTCTTTTCGCCTGCATGGAAGTCTTTCCAGCATGTGTTTTGAAACTTTGAATGCTCTCTGAATTACATTCACTTACATCTTCAGTTGCGAGATTGGCTGGATTTATCTCTGAATCACTCTGTTCCATCTTCACTGCTGATTCTTTCCAGGTTTTGTCTAAGCTTATCGCTCTTGAATTTGAATATTATTATATCTTATTATTGCACAGCTGTTGATATATCTGCTAAATGCTAATGCTGTATGCAGAGCCTTCACAGTATCAGGAAAGACGAGACCAGAGGAAGCAGTTCAGGCTACTTTGTCCTCGCTTCCAGATGAGGTTGTGGATACTGTGGGTATTTCATCATTACCATCTGAAGATTCTCTTTCAGAAAGGAGAAGGAAGCTGGACTTCCTTGAAATGCAGGAGGAACTTATCAAGGTTGATGCGTTCGTTCATTGCTCCAATGATGAATTGCCTATTTTGGTTCGAAACTGTTTTCTTCCTGTTCTTATTTTCCGTTCTGTTCTTTTTTTTCATCTGACAATAGGAGGAGGAAGAGAAACAGGAGGAAGAGCTAGCCAGGAAAAAGGAATCTGCTGATGCTGAAGGTGATGTGGCTTTGAAGGAGATGGTGTATATGACTGCTAGAGAAGCTCAAGAACAAGCAAGATCTAGAGCTCTGGATAAACAAGAACAACTTTGCCAACTTAGTTGTGCATTAGCTGTTTTAGCTTCTGCATCTGTAAGTAATAATTATTTTAGTTTCTTAGGGATATATATACTTTTCATATCTAGAGTTTTATTTACTATATCCCCATTTTCATTCTTTTGCTCTGTTATTGCAGTCAGTGAGCAGGGAGCGTGAAGAGTTCCTCAGGCTGGTCAATGGAGAGGTATCTGTTGACTTTTGATTTAGCTATACAATTTTAATTGGTCAACTTATGGTGATGACAGAATACCTATACATACTCTAACGAACTCTTTACCTTTGTTGCACTGTTGTTATGGTTTATTCCTTGCTGCCTTAAAAAGGGGGAAATATATCTTCCTTAAGCACTTCTGATGTTTGATAATGGCTTTGAGATTAGTCTTGTTGTAGAGAGAGTATTTTTTTAAGAAATCTTAGAGCTAATATTTTATTGAATATTACTTGGTTTAGTGAACGTTTATAAATCTGATAAGGTTTAATCATATATGACTTAGTTACAAGTTTCCCATTCTAGGATTCACTCGAGAAAATTGTATTTGCTTGCCATTTATTGTTTTAAAACGTAATTGCTTTTGATAATTGCTTTCAAATATGTAATATCTTGTTTGGATATAATATATTCCGTTTTATTGATTTCATAAATTCAAACCCATATTGTTCATTTGGATTGATTTACTTTCTTCTGCGAAATTTACTTGATTTTTTTCGTAAAACAGCAGTAGTTTTTATTGTTTATGATATTGATTTCATTTTTCTTTCTTAGATTGAGCTATACAATAGCATGGTGGATAGAGATGGATCACATGGTGAAGTGGAGGCAATAAAGGCATATAAAGCAGCTCGGGATGAAAGCAAGGATGGAGATGAACTACCTGAGCAGAACAATGTTTCATCTGCTCTTGTAGATAAGGTATGCTTCACCTTAGCAGTCTCTAAGAAGTAATGACCTCGCACCTAACCATCAACATACTGAAAAATATACTAGCATCAACAAGGATAATGAAAATACTGGGTTGAATAGGAATTACTCAAAAAGAACTAGTTGCCCATGCAGCTGACGTAATATGAATGTATTGTAACTCGCCAATTTTTTCTAGGTTGATGATATGCTTCAAAAGCTTGAGAAAGAAATTGATGATGTTGATGCAAAAATCGGTGATCAGTGGCGAATACTTGACAGGTAGATCCATGAGCTTTCATGTTTTCTTTTCATTCATTGCAAACTATGGTGTTACGATGCATGCTTGTTATTCTTGCTCTTCAGCCTTTTTAAATCATGCACCCCTTAGTCAAAATTGAGTACATTTATGTTCAAAATGATAGAGCATTAAATTTTTAACATGCACTTAAGCAATAATGTAATTTTGAAGTTGAAGTTGCGAGTTTTGTGTTTGCTTCTCAAATTTTATCCTTCTATTTTGTTTGTCATATATTCTTTTTTTATATTTACAAATACATGTATTTTACACTTTCAATTTTTTTTGCTGATTAAATTTGCATCTCCGACATATTTCATGCTGCAAAATCAAGCTTATTGTTGTGTTCACTTGTATTCTGATGAGTGTGCATCACATATCCGAATTGAAAACCATGCTTCATTTTCATGTGATTGGCATAAGCTTCATTGCTCAATCGGAAATGAAGAGTTCTCTCCATGACTAGGCTCTATCGATCCTGTCATACTATACCTCATTCATGCATGGATCTGACTCTGCAACATTCTCCAAAGTTGTCAGTGTTGGATTATATACATTTTGCTGATAAAGTCTTTATTATGATTGATACAGAGATTACGATGGTAAAGTCACTCCTGAGGAAGTTGTAGCTGCTGCTACTTATTTGAAAGACACATTAGGGAGAGAGGGAGTTCAAGAACTGATCAGCAGTCTCTCCAAAGACAAAGGTTAGTTGTCTCAGCTCACTTTTCACATTTTGCTATGAAAAACAATGTACTACATAACACACACACACGCATCCAATCTGTGATCGTGCAACCTTCCTGAATACTTCTTTGTGAACTCACTTCCCCCTTACACGTTACGTTATTTTCTTCAGATGGAAAGATACTTGTTGAAGATATAGTGAGATTGGGCAGTCGTATAGAAAGTGACAACTGAGCTGAATTACGAGGAAATATAAATGATAAGAGGTTGTATAATTTGTGTTGTAGCTATACCAATGTGTAGCTAGCTGATTTAGGTCGAAATCACATGACACTTATAATCATTGGTTTCTTCTATTTCGTGAGTAAACACTGAAGCATTTACCACCAGGAATGATCCTATTCTGCATTTGAGCAGGAAAAGAGATCGACGTGCTTGAGTAGCATGTATAAGTCATCTTATAATAGAGAGAGCTTGTATAGAAGTTATCTTCAGGCAGAAAGTTATTACAAAGAAAGACCTCATCTTCTGAAATCTTTTCTTTTCACTTTCTGCAATCGTGATCTTTGAAATTATAAGGTTCTTTAGAATTAGATGCTGCTGAGTA
>AYJT01112951.1:0-10052 GCA_001278415.1 Ocimum tenuiflorum
AGGGCGAGGTGGGAGGGGCAATGCGTCGTTTAAGTCGGGGACGAATAAGGCACCCAAGATTGCAGAGAATGGAGAGGAAGGGCTTGAAATGTAAGTGTATTTAATTACTAGCATTCTGCTCTTGATGTATACTTTTGTGCTTCTATTTATATTGGTTGTGCTGGAGGGAGTAATGCTCACCACAATCTGTGGCATTTAATGTTCATTATCTTAGTCATTAGTGGGATTATGAGCTTATCAATTATTTGATGCCGGTCTCTATATCATCTTAAAGTGTCATTAGTGGCCAAATCCAGCTATCTGAGCTCCCATGTACTTGAAGTAGTATATGTTGCTATTAGCTTGCGATCAAGATCATTATAGTTGTTTTCTTGATTTCTGAAATTGTTTTGTGGTTTTAGTTTGGTATTTCTAATTTCATCACCATTCAGTTTCTTGGCAATCTTACTCTGATATTAGTCCCAAATCTAGGTTTACTGTGTTCCGGAGACTTTCTTTGTAACAAATGATCATGTGACCAGGTGGCTTGAGTTAGAGCTGAAATTGGTTGCAGATGTCGGGATTGTTGGAGTTCCAAATGCTGGGAAAAGCACATTTCTCAGTGTCATCAGTGCTGCTCGACCAACCATTGCAAATTACCCTTTCACAACTTTGCTTCCGAATCTTGGTGTAGTTTCATTCGATTATGATGCCTCAATGGTAGTTGCAGACCTGCCTGGACTACTGGAAGGGGCTCATCGAGGTTTTGGGTTGGGACATGAATTTCTTCGGCACACTGAGAGATGTTCAGTTTTGGTACGTTATTGGACTGCTATTTTGTAATGATATCATATTGTTAGATGTGATTGTTTGATTTTAGTTTCTTAATTATATAGTGATGCTTGTTTGCATGTCTTACAATGCAATCTTTTTCGTTTGGATAAGATCTTGCAGTTTTTGTCACATCCTGTTACTAAGCAGCAACCTGTGGTCATTTTTGTTATGCAGGTGTAAAACTCTTTTTTCCTCATGTGTATGTTTGTTTGTTAAGTCCACTTAACTTCATCACTTTCCATCTCATGTTAAATCCAGATCGATTAGTTTTTGGAATTAAACATTGCATTTTAAAAAGAAGCATATTTTTCTGAAACTGATTAGAAAGTTCTAACCTGGAGAGTTAGGTGCACATAGTTGATGGCTCATCAGAGCAGCCTGAATATGAGTTTGATGCTGTTCGCCTTGAGCTGGAGATGTTTAGCCCTGAACTTGCTGAAAAACCTTACATAGTAGCATTTAACAAAATGGACCTACCCGAGGCTTCTCAAAATTGGCCATCGTTCAGAGAAGCTCTACAAGCTCGCGGGGTTGAGCCTTTTTGTATGAGTGCAGTTACTAGAAACGGCACCCAAGAAGTTACAAATGCTGCTTATGCACTTGTGAAGAACAATGCAGCAAATAAAGAAGGTTAGAAACCATTTACAATTCCTATTGGTGTTTTACCGATATCATTAAATGTTATGATGCCTATCTCACTGCTTCTGTGTGCTCAGCATGTCTGTGCGTCATGATTCTACATCTATTTATGTGATTGCAGAGAAATGCAGATGTCCTGTTACACTGGATATGCCAATTTGCTCTATTGATTTCTCTTTTATTTCATTTGACCATGGAACACGTGCTGCAAGATCCTTATTCTTTTACTCCATCTGGAGAAATATCTTGCATACACAATGCCGTCTTATTTCTCTCTATTTTCACTGTGTTGCAGATACTGATGGTCCACTTGATTTGAATTACGTGGCTGATATGGTGAAGAAGCAGCGGGAAGCTCCTATAAATGAGTTTGAGATCTCACATGATCGCAGCAGCAACACATGGCATGTAGAAGGAGCGGGCTTACAGCGTTTCGTACAAATGACCAATTGGAGGTATAATTGCTTTACTTGATCCATAGTCTGGCTCCTTTCTTGTTCTCATATAATTGTATACTACATTTATCAAGATGCACCATGTGCACCTATCTCTGCATTGACATGCGCTTGAGCTTCGGTCCCATTATATTCATGCTCACATTGTCAATATTTCTGTGGAGCAGATATAAAGATTCTGACCGAAGATTTCAAGGTGTTTTGGATGCATGTGGTGTTAACAAATCCCTCTTGAAGCTAGGTGTGAAGGAGGGTGATACAGTCGTTGTTGGAGGGGTATGGTCTAAGATGATGATTTCTGATCAGATTTATTCAAATGAATTACTCTCATCATATTTTTATTGTGGCATAGGACATAGTAAATACTCTAGGAGTGATCTATTGTATGAGAACCAATTAGGAAAGCATATCTTTTTTGAAGTCTTAATCCGTGCATGCACGTCTTGTAGATGGAGCTGGTATGGTATGATAGTCCAGACACGGGGCACACAAGTAGGCGGAAATGGGCAGCAGAATTGGGTGAATGAAGGATGGATCATCTCTTAATGTTGAGTTGGAGTTGGATTCCATCACCAATCATACATCATCGTGAGGTATGACTTGTTGCCACAACTCTTTACTTCCAAATGAATCTGTTAGTTCAAATAGTTGTAGCAAAAATAGTTTCTGTTCACCATTACCGTTCCATACATATGTTCAGGTTGGCTATTCGTCAGTAATCGAAGTAGGCTTCTGTTAGCTCAGATTTTATGCAAATTTCAGCTCACCTCCAACAACAGGTCGTTAAATCCTAGTTGTATTGTTGCATTGGTTCAGGGTCATGTTCATCTTTCACATGCCTTAAAGCAGCAGCTCGCCTTCAAGCCGACTAGTATATGAAATCCTTTTTCTTCTCTCTTTGAATGCTTGTAGTAGAAAATCGCTGTAACGAGTAAGGAAAGTTTTCATTAATGCTTGTTGTAAAAAATTACTGTAAGTTATCTCAAAAAAAATTACTTTAAGGAGTAAGGATTAAGGAAAGTGTTTGCGATAAGACAGGCGGGAACTCTGTCTTTGCTTGTTTCAGAGTAGCAGATAGTTATCGATTAATTTACTTTAATAATAATTATTGTTTTTATCAGGTTTTATTCCATGTCTTATTTGTCACTACTTTTTTCATGATGGGAAAAAGCAAATATTGCTGTCACTGTATTGAATGAGGGACGATTTTTTCTTACAAATTTTTCTCTTGTTTTAGTTTACGCAATATAGTTCGAGAAAATTAACATTTTAACTAGCAAATGAAATAGCTAGTCATTGCAAATAAAGTTCAACTAAGATATTATGATTCATTGGCTTGATGTAAATAAAAGAGATAAAATAAACCAAGACACAAAAAATAAAAATAATTTTCAATATAGACAATCCCGAGGCCAATATTTCGATCTCCTACGGAACAAAACTGAAGCCAAAAATGTTCAATCTCGAGCAAAATGGTTCGAGGACTTGGCAAAGACCTTCAAAGTTAATATTTTACTGAATAATTGAAATCATAAAACCAAAAATATGAAAGTAACAGGGTCATTTTTTTTATTTATACAATCACAAATTTATTTTATATTTTTTAAAGTATTGTAGATGAGTATTACGTGATTAGGCTTAAGGTAGATTTTTAAACAAAATAAATAAATTCTGTATCTAAAAAAAGTTAGAAACGTATATCTAAAAAAAAAAAAAAGAAAGGGAGTAGGTGCAATTGTACTGCAATCCATGAGGTAGATTAGCCGCTTATTTCGAAACACTCTACTCAAACTCATGCTATTCATCAATTCCACCGCACCAATTCCGCCCATGAAGAAGATAAACCCGACGTCGAATATATTCGACCTTGAACAAGAAAATATTATTGATAAATATAATCATTTAACTCGATATTAATGATTAGAACGGCTATTTTTGGATTTAATGGTGTTGATGGTTTCAATTTTTATGTAAGTACAAGGCTCGGGTAGGGATTCATGCAGATGCTGAGATGATGGCAACTTCTTTACCTTTCCTTAATTCACATGTCAACTTCGTAATTTTTTGACAATCATTTCTCAAAGTCGAGGGGTTTTTACCTTCAAAGACATCACATTAGTGGATACTTATATTAAAAAACTTTCAAATGCGGTGTATATAGCGTTCAATCCCTCCCCTCCCCACCCCTCAACTAAAACAAAAGTTGAGGCACTTGATTGTCTAATAATCAAAGGGACATTAATTCGACCTGTTACTGAGTCCGCACTAGAAATTCCAGTGCGGGATGGCCTCAAAGCTCTAGAAATCCCAGTGTGCTCTGGCCATTCTGCTTTTTAATCGACCAACATCCTTTGTGGGATCTAGGTTAGCACAGAATTGGGCACCGTGACGCGGTTTTCAGGTTATCCCGCATCCAATTCTAGTTATCAGAATAACCCACTTAAAACTCTTGATTCCCTCGCGTGGCTCAACGAAGTGTATGTTTGGCTGGGCGTCACGCATCGAGTCACCCCCTGTCTCTACCTCGGTGTACAATAAATATCTAATTGAGTCTTATGATGGAATAACAAATCAAATTGCACAGCCAAATATCACTATCTAGAACTGACTTGCAAAGCATTTCTATAAATTAAGGGTTTTAACTATTAATCAAACTATGAGTAAATTGAGAATCGATATTTTCAGGATCAAGATTCTATACAGGAACATTTTGGGAGGTAGGATCGGATCGTAGGATCCCACAAAAATGCATTCTAAACTCACCAATATATTCTAAAATATGCATTTAAATAATTATTTACATATATTTAGTGTCAATGACTTGGTAGATGTGGTCCATAACAATATTTTAGCCAAATACGCTATTTATCGCCAAGAAAGTACGTTGTTTAAATACATAAAGTTAAATTATATAATTTCAGTTTGTAAAACCATTTAAATGTTTTTTGTAACATAAAGAGTTCTTGAAAAAAAAAAAAGAAAAAGAAATTCACTAATAAACAACATAATTTGATTACATTATATTATGTGCACAGTTGAAATAAAGCTAAAATTAAGATCACTTTAGTTATAATAAACATTATCTCCAAATTCAATTTTTTCATCAAATCCTTCGTCTTGATTTTTATTTTGGTTAGAATATTGATATTTGCACATCCTCACAATCTCATACTTGTTTCATGAAGCACTAGGATATGAGGGGAAAAAGTAGTGAGGATATATGTGTGACTGCTTGAGGGTGTAAAAATAAGGGAATAAATTTTAATTTGTGAATAAATTAATTGTGGTTGTGTTCGATAAGGTCATAAACGACTGAAAAAAATAAACTTATAAGATAAAATAATGAGCATAAAACAACTTAAATAATTAGCCTATAAATTAAGAAATTCGATGAGATCGTTTGGGATTGTAAGATGCTACAAGATCCTATAAATACAATAGAGATCCTACTACAATAAAGATTTTCTCCTGTAGAACAATAAAATTGTAAAATTCTAAGACGAAGGATCGAGATTGTAATGACGATGGATGAAATCACATCCCTTGGGATCTTAATTTTTGTTTTCGGCCGTATAGGGAGCAAATCTGAGAGTTGTACCCCAACGCATGGAACGGAGTACCATAATCTTTGACTGTGGCCACATTCCGGATTCACTTTTACTGTTTCTAGTAACCCCTTATTTTTGTCAACTTCAATTTTTTCATTTGTTAGTTTATTATCCGTTACGTGTCTCCTAAATTATATATATCTACTAGAAAATTCTAAATACAAGTGAAAATAAAATTTGAACGTTGCTTCATATAATTAAAGAATTGAATGGATTTGCTAAAAAAAAGAATGGATCATAAAATCATTAACCTCGTATGTCATTCAGCGTCATGGTCGTAATTATTATTCCCTGCGCCGCGATTCACGTATACATTGAGAGACGGAAGCACATCGTACCTTCCCCCTCAGCTTCTGCAGTGAAAAATCGCCTACGTGGCAGCTGCAGGGGCTCCGGCACTCGACACGTATGTGGGGGATGTCACACATGATTGCAATGGAACAGTGCTTGCCTTTCAATTCATATAACGAGCTGACGTGGCGGTGCGATTTTCCTGGGTTAAAGTCGAGTTTGGTCACAGAATCCGGCTACGTGTTTCCTAGGAGGCAATATGTGTTGTGCATGAAATCTTTTTTCCCTTTTTTGGATTTTTATCTTTTCTTCTTACATTCATTAAATCTTTTTTCTTTTGCATTACTAGACTCTGAACTTACTACATTCTTATTTCGGATAAAAACTCTATTCACTAATCAAGTCTACAAACACTTAATTTATAACTATATGAACACAGGAAATTTTTCGTCTCAAGTTTTTTATTTTTTATTTTTGAGTGTGAAGTCTAACGTAATAAGTTAATTAAGATTTTAAGACCTTATTTACCAAGCATCCAGTAATAAGTTACTAATTTCGCATAAGATTATTCAATCCCACACAGTTTCGACTTAGAAAAATAGCTTTGGGTTTTGTAAATCGATATCGTCGATCGTTAAGGTATAATTTTCTGAGCGTCTCAAAACAATAAAAAAGGGTATAATTTTCTGAGATCAAATCTGTCTAAAAATTCCAAAAAAAGGAATAAGATAATTTATGTAAACGTGCTTACAATGACATATCAATACATGTAATGTGGGGTATTCTGATTTTCTTCTGATAATTTTCACTATTATTTTCCGATTCATCTAGATAGCAGTTTGATTCTTTTCTCCATTTAAAATAAATTTTATTGATTTCATGAGAAATGACCGTGTAAATTCCTCCAACTTCATTTATACTTATCTTAAAATTATTTTTATTTTTTGTAAAAGAAATATTTTTATTAACATAATTACTAAAAACAACTTTTTCACATGAAAGGTAAAATCAAATTCAACATAATAAGGAAGTGGATACAAAGATTTGACAGGATTATTTCAGTCAAGAAACATGATAGCAATAGCAGGCATGCTCTCTCTATCTATCTCTCTCTCTCTCTCTCTCTCAAGAGCTTCTTGGTTATTCCAAAATCTGAGTTCTGATATGCCCTTTTTTCATTCCTTGATTTTTTTTGGAGATATAAACATCTTGTCAAATAGTAAATAAAGGGTAAAGAATGTCACACATTTCATTTGAGAATGATTATATAGAGGTATCTACATAATAAAACAAGTTGATCGCTGTAATCTTTACACTTTAATCACACTTCTTCAATTTTCTCCTACTTACCAATCATTGCAAAAGGTTCATTCAACCTCGAATACCTCAAATCATCATCGCAGCAAACCTCAATTTTGTTTGTCCAATATTTATAAAATTGCCCATCAACATACACATGCTAACTAAATCCAACAACCCACCTTCCTTGTTTAACATGAATTGTACTCCTAGGGATATAAGATTACTAATGAAATAAATGTATCCGATAATCATGTTCAATCAGTTACCGAAAAATTATCTTTTCTTTTTATATTATATGTGCATGCAAAAATATCAGATAGTGGAATTTATATTATATATTACATAATCAATTGTATATAAATCATTTGCGTAAGGATATATGTCCCATTAATATGATACAATTTGATTATATTGACAAAATCATAAAACAACTACAACGATTTTTTCATTCATACAACCATATTATCAAATGCATACACCATATATCTGCATACCATTATACAAAAATTGCACATGTTCAAAATTATCTTGCATATAACACACTAATTAGAAGCATACCACAATATATATTATGTAAAAAAGTATATTAAAATTTGCATTTAAACCATAAATGAAAAAATTAAAAAATATAGGAATTTAAAAGGTTCATTTGAAGATTGCGTACGTGCATATACATAGATATTGAAATTAACGATGCATCCTAAATTTTCGTGTATTTTCCTTGCGTGACCAGATGAAATTTTACCAAAATAACCTTATATGCAATAGGTAACATTACCTATGCACACATTTAAGTGTGCAATTTTGTCAGGCCTGTACCATAGATTTAAGCAACATATGATTGCATTTTGTGCTTCTTTGGTAAAAGGTGTTTTCATTATAGTGTGTCCGCGCGCACACATAGATATAGGGATGCAATAAGCTAAGAACCACCTCCTATAACAATATTAAGACCAACTCTCGTTCATTTAAATTTTAGATCAGAGAATAATATTTTATATTTTTTTTTGATACATTCGAAGCTATTTTATAGTACATTAAAAGGGTAAAATGGGCCAGAATTTGGTAATTTTTCTAATGTGATATATATAGCTATAATAATAAAGTACATTATTAAACAAATTTTTTATGACAAAAAATTTATCCTAGTTCTTTCATTTTCATCAAGTAAACATATCTAATATGAATTTCGTTGAAAAACTTGTGAAATCAACTTTAATTTAGTATATGATATGCATAAAAATAATTTAATTTGAGTGAGTAGTTATAGTTTAAAATTTTAAGCAATTTCATGGGAGAGAAGATAGAAAAAAAAAAGGAAAAACTTATCCATATTTATTTAATTGACCTCAAATATCAGATAATGAAAATTTTTTTATACATGTAATGAATTTATAAACTTGTTATTAGTTATTGGATTTTTAAGGTCAATTTAATAAATATGAATAAGATTTATTTTTAAAATTGTATATGAACAATAATTACTCATTCAAATTAAATTATCTTTTTCGCATATCACTTATCAAATTAAAACTAAGGTCACATACTTTAAATGAATCCAATATTAGATATGTTCGATTGAAGAAAATTGAACAAAGTGAAATACAATTTTGTGCATCTATGTTGAAACACAAAAATATGTTCTATAATATGCTTTATATTACGTTATATAATTATTATATACACTACATTACATATTTAATACTACATTAAAAAAATTACAAAATCCTTACTCATTACATATTCTTTTATGTATTATAAAATAGTTCATACCGTAGAAAAAAGTCCAATATACATGTTCAAATGTTAACTCCTTATGGTGTGTTAAATAAGAACATGCATATCCTAGCCATTGAATCTAGAAATCTAACGTCCAAGATTTAGGCTCGTTTTTCTTTCTAAAAATAAAAATAAAAGAAGGAAATACCATGAATTTTCATTTAAAACCTCTAAGCAATTCTTTTAGGAAAAGAATTGAAAATGTTTTACAATATTATTTTGAGAGTCTATAGTAATTTCAATAAAAATATAATACAACTTTTTGAAAAATATTCCGAAGTTTTACCATTTTAATTCTTTTGTGTGCCTTACAGATTATAGCAGAGTTCATCCGGAGACACCAGTGGGTAGGAATGGCTCCAAGTTTTGGAATAATTTGCAAAACCAAATATTCGACATGGAAATTCCTTTCAAATTCTTTTTAAAAGATGATTATAGTTATATATAAGAAGTGGTCAAAGACATGAAAGAAAAAACGTTGATTATAAAATGTGGTCAAGTCCAGGTCTTTGTCTCCTTAGAATGTCATAATCTTTACCCCTAAATTCCGGATGGCCTTAAATATATATTATTACCCGAAAGTTTTGTCCAATTTTTTGAAGATTGTGCAAAAATTCTAATCTCAACCAAACCAATTTCTCTTGTCACCATTTCAACACTCTCTTTCTTGTAAGAAAAAACAGACAGCCCCCCACCCCATTCACTTATTATGTTTTTCTAATTAACATTTGTTTGAATCCCGTATACTAACCTGACATGTTTAATTAAGGCCTAAAGTACATGATTAATAAGTTTTGTTTTACTTACTTTTTTTGTTATAAATAGTAACACTAAGCCTTTTACGCTGACTGATCAAGATTTGATAAAGTTGATTATTTAACATATTCCTCCCACAATGAAAAGAAATTCTTGAGCCGAAAGTAGATTTGTATCACATGAAAATGATAAAATGACATATCGTTTGTGATTTATCTCCGAACGAACATTATTGTGGGTATAGACGATGATACATGCATCGTCCCCAGGCTACGTATGCTAAATTACTAAATAAAATTTGATTTGTTTCTTAAGGATATCTTTTAAGAAGAAGGCAGTAATATTATGCTTACTTTCAATGTCAATTCTCGAAAATCATTTTATTAGTATTTTAATTATGCATGCATAT
>AYJT01112952.1:0-15578 GCA_001278415.1 Ocimum tenuiflorum
TATAACAGATTTTACGATATATATAAGTCACTATTTCTTATTTTTAAAAGATAAAATTGATGTTGGCTTGTATAGACATCGTGATAGTGATGGTAGTGAAGTCTACTATAGTGGACAAATAAATTATTGGTTTCATTTGAAAATGTTGGATTTTGTTGAAGATACTGGGACTGACATTGAAAATCATATGGCCGTTGATTAATATTATGATAATGATGGTAGTTAAATCTACTTTATGTGGAAAAAGAGAAATTATTGGCTTCATTCGTCACTTATTTTACTGGCCTTTTCGTCATGTCATTTCGCATTTTAACTCTATCGATCAATTACTTATATTCGTATTGCCAAACTAACACTCTTCTTTTGTTGAGTTCTAAATTTGATCCATTCCGTAGTTTACTTTAAATGCCATCCACAGAGCTAGTCATGTAGGCCATAACTCAAAATTCCAGATCTACCAAATAAAAGAAACAATAATCGAGGAATCAAATATAGAAAAAGGAAAACAACACATAAAAGTCACAAAAATATTATCGTGTTTTTTTTTTCTTTTTTCTAAGAGAGTATGGAAGTTGACAAGTGATACGAGAGTACGAGACCACCCAGATAATCTTCTTGGCCATACACATCGGAATGCTTGAGCTATCAGGACTAATTCAAACAAACTGATTTGGTTTAACAGATCTTGATTCAATTTAGGATGAGATCATTTTATGTCATCTAATTTCACAGTTCTTAATTCAATTTTAAAATAAATTGATAACCATCTTTTCCATGTTTTCTGGGATATCAAATTTGGATGGCAGATACGCCAAAGCTCCCAACTGATGTGCTGTCGAGTGTCCCAAAATTCTCCATTTTCAGTCGTTCATTTAATTATCAAACTTTCTCATTCGAATTGAATTTGTTAGGCATAGGTTTGTTACTTTCTTTCAGGGAAGAATTTAAATAGGACTTTTGAGTCGGCTCTCCAATTACAAAACTAGCAAAATGGGTTTTTAATTTTTTGAGGTGGAAATTATTAGATAGTGATAGATTTAGCTCATGTTAATTTTATTCAAATAATTTTAAAGTGTTGAATTGGCTGGGTTTTAGATTGTTAAGTTGGAGGCTCTCATTAACACGTTGAAAGACAGGAAACATATAAAATAAAAATATACAATTATACGAATTAAAAAATCAATCCAAATAATTGATTTTGACATTTGGATAGTGGAAGTTCGATAAGAAAAAATACGTTGACATTTTTTAAAAACATTTCAATTTAACGAATAACATCTTTTTTTGGATAATGAAAAGATGAAAGAATATCCGATTGAGATAAATACGCATCGAGTAATATATTCGAATAGCATGCTCAAAAAAAAAATATACTCAAAGAGATTTAATTAAAAAATATATGAATAATTTATAGAAACTCACCATACCACACCACACCACAATAAATACATAAATAAATATTCTTTTTGAAACCAACATAAATAAATATGGTATCATAACATGGGATCCATCAAAAACACAAACGGTATATGTATGACTTATTGGGCTCTAAACAGACTGGGCCATAGGCTGTAACAGACATAGACACAGTCATCAATGCTATGCTTCCCAATTAAAAAATAAGGGGTAGCTAGTAGGGATTGTTTCTTTAAAATAAATTATAAATAGTTTTTCAACAGTATAAAATATATTCACCCGCTTGTCGGATGCATTTATTATATATCAATTATAGAATTACTAATTTGTATATTATGTAATCATAATCTTAATATATAACTGTTATCCACAAGATAATTAAGATTGTGATAATAATAAATCTGAATGAGAGATATATTTAATCAAAGCATGAGATTCAATTTTAATTAAAACATCATTAGTGCGGTCCAATATTAAGTAATGCCTAATGAATAGGATTCTGAAAATACCCGAGCTTAATCAATTTCTATCAATTACCTAATATATAGGATTTATAATCTACTTGAGTTAGTGGGATGCTATCCAAAATATATTACAAAAAAAAGGATCTCTTCCCCATAGATTGGGTGAAGATGAATACCATCAATTCTCAATCCTACATCTGCATGCTTTGGAGCGAAGAAAAATTATTGGGAAAAGGTAAATTTTATCTTTTGCTTCTTGTATTTGATTACAGTTGCTCAAAATATATACATATAACGACATGTTTCTGGAAAACCAATCTCTTATTAATCAATAACTTTTTAACTTAAATGTGATTTTCCTTTGAAGTGATCAGCAACCTGAGTTATATAATATCACTTTGCCAATTCTTATAGGAGTTTTAATACTGGAGTTGGCTAGGAAATTAATAACAGAATAGGCTGAAAATTATAAAGGAAGTATTTTGAAGTTCTTTTACGCTGGAAAGTTTATATGCTAATTTCAACTGTGAGCGTTGATATTAATTTAATTTTATTGTTTTGTAATATGCATAAGCATAACAAAAACAAGAGTTGGAATCTGTGTTATATTAGATTTAATTATTTAAAGAATGAACATATTCTTCCTCTTATATCTTGTTTTAAGGACAAAAGGCAACCGAAAGGAGACAACTTTTCTTCCCTTGCATGAAAAGAAAACTAACCTCAATTCCCATGCTTTTGCATTGGCTTTTCCTTTGAAGAAGTTACGAACAGAGGCAGACAACAAGCCTTGTAATCACCTCATCATCATCTTCAAACTTGGATCATTTTGCAGCACCACGATACCAAAAACAGAGGCGAAGAAGATGAAGAAAAGATTGGGATCAAAGACGAACCTTGAAATTGGCAGCCAGGACGCCCCAAATTTCACAAGGCCCGTGAGACAACATGAAAAGTCGCCGCTTCCAATTGCTGTTCCAATCAGTGCCTCAACCACAAACCTCCATTCCAAGCCAAATTATATGAAGTCTACCATCAGCACTGATACAAGAAGAGAAAAAGCAAACATGAGAAGACATAACCATCTGGATGTAACAAATTCAAGTAAGAATGTAACAAAAGAATTGGCCGGGATTAGGACTCTAATGGAAAGGGATGCTAGCTTTGGACCAGAAAGAACATTGGTAAGAAAATATCCTCCAGATGTCTTGTGCAGAAGTTTGCAAGTCAAGCGAGTAACATGCTCCTCGACTTTGAAACGTTTTAACTCTCCTGAACGCATAAGTAACGGAGGAACAGAGTCGGAGGGGACATCGGTTGTGAAGGTTTGCTCATACAGTCGCTGTTCTCTCAACGCCCATGTTCATGCACTTTTGCCGCCTTTGAATAGTTTTCCATCAGCAAGGCGGGAGGTGCTCAAAACTGACAGAAGCATAAAGCAGACCAGAGGCAGTCGAAATGCTGCCACGCTCATAGGCAGAGATGAAGCATCTACTTTAAAAGGTGGAGAAATGTGCTGTGACATTGATTCTCGTGAAACTCTTGAAGAAAACGGTAATCTTAATTCAGCAGAGAGAGTAGCTGCAGCTCATATCCATGAAATATACAATGAGGTCATAGCAGCTGGGCATAAATCTCCACAATATTCGGCTCAAGAGGCAAAAAAAGAAATTCTCGAGCGACGGTGCGGAAGGAGTATGCCAAATGTCAATTTACAAGAACTAGATCCTCAATCTTCTGACATGGACAGGGAGAAAGGCAAACACTATCCTACTTATCTTGATGACTATGAATGCGCCCCCAAGATGGAGGAAGAATCTGGGGAGCAAGAAGGTATGGTTATCACCTCTGATAAATTCATAATGAAACCAGATGACAGATTGGGCTATTTCTTTGATGAAATTTCTGCGAATGAAGTATCACAGGAGTCATTTGATGAAGAGCGTTTGAATTCCGACACACTGTTCAACGGTGAGTATTGTGACTCTGTGGGTTCATATAATTATCCGGAAAGTTTGTGTAGTAGGAAACCATCAGCACTTGTTTCGGTTCCAGTGCCGGAAGCAACTCCTGTATGTAAGAATGATGCCTTGTTTGAAGGCAGCCAGACCCCAAGAACACACACACAAAATGGCAAAACAGCAATGGGATGGGATACTACGGATGGGGAGGAACATAATCTAAAAGATGAATCTCTTCCAAATGAAGACCCAACTACGGAGAAGGAAAACCAAGTACCACACCCCTTGGAGGGCCATGCTGAGGAAATGGCAACTTCGGTTGATAGTGCCATGTGCAAAGATGTTGATCAGGTATCAAATCAATCTTCTTCAGGTGAAACCAATAGACTATCTGGTATATATCACACCAGAAACATTGAAAACCTGCAGGATCACGTGTATAACTTTAATGGAGGCAACCAGACCCCAGGATTACACCCTCAGAACAGCGACGCAACTATGCATTTGACTGCTATGGATGGAGAGAAACATAATAGAAAAGATGGATCTCTTCTTTATGAAGACCCAGCTACAGATATGGGAAACCAAGCACCACATATCTCGGAGAGCCCTGCTGAGGAAACGACAGCTTTCATTGATAGGGCCCCATGCAAAGCCATTGAATATGATCAGGTATCAAATCAAACTTCTGCAGGTGACACCAATTGCTCATCAGAAAAATATCACACCATCAACATTGAAAATCTGCAGGATCATGCGGAGAATGAACACAATTCAGCAGAGAATTTTAATGGAGAGAGCACTAATAATTTAACCAACGAGCCTTATACTGAGTTTTCTAGGAAGAATTCCAGTGAAGCTGAATGCAAAGTAGTTCGTGAAGTGAAGTCCAGAAACATGGAAACGCCAGAAACTGAAGACAAAAGTTCAATACAAGCTACAATCAAATGCAAGAAGTCTAACCAGGAAGCTGATGGGCTGCCATGTTTCAATCCACATGAACCGCATATTTTGCCACTGGAATCTGACCCAGAAGCAGAAAAAGTTAATCTGAGGCATCAAGAGCTGGATGCAAGGAAAAATGCTGAGGAATGGATGGTAGATTATGCACTCAGAGAAGCAGTCACAAAAATTGGTCCTGCTCGCCAGAGAAAAGTAGCAACATTAGTAGAAGCATTTGAGAGAGTACTGCCAACAAGCAAAAGTTAATTGCACCAGAGACTGATTTAGTTATTTGGGTGTATCATCGCGGAAGAGTAAATAACTGCACCTGATATCATCTGCATGTAAAAACAGTAAATATATTCCATAATTCCATTTCTCATCTGTTATACTCCTTTCTAAGATAAAGCATAGACTGTTGGCGATAGTTATAATGCCATGATTACAAGATGTTCTCATTCAGTGAACGACCAACTTAGCACAACATCTACCTCTGAATCAGGCTTTATGCCAAAAACGCCTACTGGAGGAGTTAGAAAGAAGCTTAGCCAGGTGATGAATGATGATTCATCCATCACCAAAATGAGAAGAACTTCCTAGCGAACAGCTTCGGTGTACAATCATCCGGCATCTTTAGTTTCTTCAGCATTTATCATTGCATTGCAACGCGTATCCAGAAATTCAACTAAACACGTTTATTTGTGCCAACACACATCGTTGTAGACTGTAGTAGAACGAACATCAAACTGAGCTAAACTAAATGTTAAATAATGCGTGTATTCTAACTAGTATAACGAAACACCAAACAGCAGATCAACGCAAGCAAACCATGGAAGTTTGAAATCACCACAGATTATCGCACAAGCATCTAAAGGAAATCCATACAATAGGAAGGCCTTGAGCATGTTAGCAACAGCACATGCAATTTTCTAAACATTTTTTACAAACAACACGAATATATGTAAAAGAAAACATACCGCATTTTTACAAACGAATCGAATATGTGTAAAACAGCTAAACAGAGTCGTGTATTCCAGTTGAAGCACGAGATGATAAGATATGCGCTAACCGAAAAAATAGCGAAATTGTGGTAAAGATTCATTGAGCGACTCTGATCATCACTACGCATCTGCTGCGAAGAAAATTTAACGGCAAGTGGAGTATATTTTGGGGAATGCGTTCGATTGAAGCCACATTGATCATTGATCACTACGCATCCGCTTGTCGGTTAAATCCCAATTTCAGATAAACAATTAAAGAAAATTATTAAATTTGACAAGAAAAAGGTGAAGAAACTGAGATAAACTCTCGATTGCACCATAAATAGTTTCCAATTTTTTTACTATTTTCATTTTGTTCAATTAATTGATGTCTTGTGGATTTGAAGCCCAAGCGGCCTCTCAATAGGTTTCTTAAATACAAGACATTAATTTGCCAATAAATGCCATTTCAATTTGATATCAAGAAAAAACGTCTTGTCTTTGGGGCGAATGTTATATGCAGGTCGAACCCAAGTCCGGTTATTGCAACCATCTCACTAATTCAGTTTCGGTGGATCGATCGGCCAATATTTTGTGGTTAACAATGATAAATCGGAAATAAAACGTTGAATTAGATCAATGCAAGCAAAGCGAAGCAATCCAAAGGTTACTTAATTCAGAACAACCTTTTACATTAATCTCAAACCATACATTTCACACTTATTTTTTTTTTCTAGAGCCACCATCAAAAGTTGTTATTTTCTCTACGATGATCATCATCCTAGCTGGGAACCGTATAACCTGCAACACATAAAGATCACAACTCAATATATCATAATTGGAACAATTAATATAATTAATTAATAATGAATATGTATTTATGTTTCTTACTGCCGCATTTGGTTCCACGGGCTAATGGCTTGCCACAGAAGCCTGCAACAAAGGTGGCCTTCTTCATGCTAATTATCCTCTCAGCTTCACTGGTCACGTGCTGGCACACGCAGGGCAAGTCCACATTCCTAACAAGGCTGCAGCATTCCTGAGACGGGTTCCGTTGTGGGCCCGATTTCTGGACGTATCGCGAGCATTGCTGAACCAGTCCCTGGAAATCGCCTTGGCATTGCGCTGATGCGCTGAAGAAGCACATGCTTGCGCACGCCAATGCTATGCATATCATGAACCCCATTTTCGAGACGGACTCCATTGCTTGTTTGCTGCTTCTTCTTCTTTGAGGATGTTCGAGCGGCTTGTATATATATACATATGGAAGTTGGTGAGTGGGATTAGTTCACGGTTAGCATGTGGATGTGCTTTGTGTGTGCTCTTGCATGTGAACTTACCTGGAGTTGTGATATTCACATGTTTTTTTGCGTTTTCTTTTCCTTAAGAGATGCTTGTCTTTTGATAGAAGTTTGTCTAAAGTTGCATTTTCTCGCACTCTTCATGTAAAAATTCTGTGTGATCCGCAATTACAGTTTTGTTTTATGCCTCGAGTTTTTATTTTTATTAATTTACTGTTTATTTTAATTTCGATTTCTTATGCTTGTGTTTAGATTACAACTACTATATTATTATTTACTGTTTATTTTTATATAATTATTATTGAGTATATAATGATAAAATAATCGATTTTGAATAGTTAATAATTAACCATAATTGAAAAAAAATATTTAACATTGGTTATAATGATAAATCATATGTTAATGATTGTAAAACTAAATCAATGTATATAAAATTTAAATTAAAAAAATTATATAAAAAAAATAATAGTAACTGGAAGTGGAAGTGTAATATAGACAGTGATGCACAGTATAAGAAATAATTCGCATCAGCAAAAATTGCATGATGTCGCCCTTAAAAGATCCTCATCTTAATACAAAAGTTTGTAGAACTTGCATTCACACACCATTCATATAAAAGGTATAAAATTAAGTGTATTTGAGCTAGTTTGTGATTGAAACTTGAAAGAGTAATTATAAATTTGAATTTCACAAGTACCTCGTAACAATACATATTTAATGAGTTTATCATTTGTACTCTATATACAATAGAACAGAGGCAAATTTCAGGGGGGTGGGGGGAGATAAAATTCTTTAAATTTTTAAGAGGAGATCTCTCGTTAGACCGTCTAAATTATTTTGGCGGATTTGAGTTTAGGATTGAGGGAGGATATGAGTTTGAGTTTAAGATCCAAGGCGCGTATGAGTTTGGATTGGTGAAAATGAACTATTTAAATTCGCCTAAATCGTTTAGACGATCTACCGCAAATCTTTCACAACTTTTAATGTAAAATACAATTTTTTATTTCAAATTTGACAGTGTATAGGATGGTTGATTGTAGGTGTATTTTGGTAATATGGCATTTTTGCGATGCGAGAAATTAGAAATCTAGCTCTAAAGCTCGAGCATATTCAATTGGAACAGTGGGCAGAGGCGCAGAGCCTTGTTTGCTTATGTTTTTGTGGTACACATGGGCTTTTTTTTTTTAACTTAAATACAATATTAAATAAATCCACACGGATGTCCTCACATAACTCGAACCCTTGACCTTTAAGGTCATAGAAAAGGTGCTTACCACTGCATTCTGATGTGATAAACGGTACACATGGGCTTTTGAATGCCATCTTCGGCAATAAGTCCAGGAACCCAACTTAATCGCTAATCTTTGTAGACATAAAATTAATTAATGATTAATACATGATTTCATTGAGGTTGTGTGCCACATCTGTTCATGTCTATATGCTATCTGCTGTCACAACAGCAGCAAAGCCCCCATAAAAATGTGTCAAAATTTAATCTGATTACTTTTTTATCACTGCCCTCCTCCTGTAGCTGGTAATCCCACGACATCTTTCAATGGAGTCCACATAAACTTTCTCCTACATATTATAAAAAAATGGCATTTCATCTTTCATATAAAGGAATTGATATAAATACCGTCTATCTATGTAAACGAGACGAGGAAGCTCGAAAAGGGAACGTACCAGTTGCCGCATTCTGCAATCACCCTAACTCGAGGCCTAAGCGATGGGAGTATTGACAGAAATTGCAATTCTGCTTTGGACAGGACCTGAATAACATAAAAAAGCTAACTTCAATATCATTAATATAACATTCAAGTCTTGATTAATAAAAACTCAACACAAAACATAATAATATGCAACAAAAAAATCACCAAACACATTATTAGAAGAACAAAATAGAAAAATAATAATTCTTATATACAGGTAAATATTATTAAGTTTCTAATAATATTATTAATAGACTATGTTCCGAACTTTCATTTGATTCAACCAGCCAACTGTTCAAATTGGCCAAGTTAATTTGTTTTGAGCCGTTTTCAGTCAAACCACAATCACACTGGATGGAAGTAAGTACGTCACTAAAAGTAAATTTCTTGAAATCATAATACAAAAAACCTTAGCTTCAATGATCCAGACGACGAGCCCTTTGGATTCGGGAGGCAGCAACGAGAGCCGATAATCGACCTCCGGAGGGAAATACCACCTAGCTATTGGTTGCTTCCCCACATGAGCCTACACGTGATGTTTAATTTTCATACGATCACACCTCTCTCTATATATAATGTTAATAAAACAGTAGCTTGATTCTTACGGGGCAGACGGGGTGGAACTTAGTGAGTGTAGTTTCGGGGTCTCCGAGCCCGCGGGCAGAGAGATCGAGGAAATGGTAGCCCAGTTGCACGAGGCGGTTGAGGTAACGCCCCTCGTATCCCCCCTCGTGCGGTGAGTAGATGGCCAAGGCCTTGTGTTCCTCCACATCGGATAGCCACTGCCCAATGTCGGGTTTGACAAGGTCTCCTCCTATGAAATCCACTAAACTTCTCCCGCATCTTATAACTGCGCTCCTCTCATGTGCTCTTTTCCTCCATTTTCCGTTGCTTCCAATGAATGGTGCTGTTGTTGCCTTTTTGGTGTGGTGGAGTTTGTGGAGTGATGGTGCAATTGCTAGTTGGTGGAGCGAGCATGCTGCAGTTGCCATTTGAGAGGATAGTTTTCTTTAGGATGCCATGAACCAAAAGGATGAAAATGAAATCAAGATGATGAAAAGAGGAAAATTCCGGTGTAATTATTATATGGTCCAGAAACAAGATAAGGCAGCTTTTCTGACTTCATGTTTCTGTGCAAGAAAACAAAAGCTTATGCTTTGGTTTATATTCCAATGAATCAGGATATGAGGTGAACAAATAATGAGGTGAAAAGGTATAATAAATTTGTGCTAGTTAAGCATTTAAATTAAAATATTTATTTAATTTGTTGATTTGTATTGCGTAAAATACGTAAATATAACATTATTGCAAATTTGATATTTTACACCCCTGCAAAAGTGTATAAATGGCATTTGAATCAATTTATCAACTAAATTATGTCGAACTGATTAGTAAATGATCGAAATAATTAGTAATTTATGGATATCCACTTTAACCCACCTTGGATCCCCTATTACGTGTTATATTATTTAGATTATTGATAAGTATAATATTTAAGGAAGATTAATTATGATATAATATTTTTTTTATTAAAAATATAATTTATATACTTATTAATAATTCAAACAAATATTATTCTGTAAGAGATATCTCGACGGACTTTAACCTTTCAAAGTAAACGAGGCGGATATCAAAGTGCGACTTCTACTTGGGCTCTCGATCAGGTTATATGTTGGGCCGGGCAACCAACGCATGAGCCCTTGGATGAAGGAACTTCTACTATTAAAGAACATACACATTCTACTTTTGAAGAACATAATATACACAATAAAATTACTGTGGTAAATTTTTTAGGAAAAATGTTCTTAACTTACTGATATATGAAATAATAAAAATGGATAAACAGTTCGAAAAATATAATGATGGATAAAGCAACACAAATTGTTTCTAAATTTGGGTGACAACGAAGTATCATCAAACCTAAATTACGTTAACAGTCCTCCGAACATCAACGCCTATGCAATGCATTACATGTGGAACGAATAAAAAACACCCCACTTTGGCGCAGTTACACATCCTGCGGTTTTCAACTATTTCACGCAGACTCGCATTTTCTCAGTCGACGACTATTTCAAAAATTTTCAACACCGGAAAAGCAGCACTATTCTGTACTGATTCTGTCCCCACCTGCAAATATACGGCGATAGAAATCAAATTTCACACGACGCAAACAAAGCAAGGGAACCACGAAAGCTGATTCTTCTCTCTCTAGCATTTCATCGAACACTGGGCGAAGACTCTCCGCCGCCCTCCGTCCAATGCGTTGATACGAAACGCCGACAACATGCAGGTAGCAATTGCTTCGAGGTGCTGCTCCAGAATAATCAATCACGCCGTATCTTCCCGCGTTAATCACGTAGTTCACTCGGTTCTCAAACCACCTTGCGTTTCGTTTAAGCCAAATCCGAGTTCAATTGTTACTGGAGCTAGAACTCTATCGGATAAACCCAAATCATGGAGCTCCGTCAGGAGGGCGCCGTCTGCGCTCAAGCTCAACGCATTCCTCTCCGATTTTCCATCCCGACCTCCTCAAGTGAGCGTCTTTCTTCAGAGTTGTGTTTGCAATTGCAGCGGGGTTTTTGTATTGCATTTTTAGGGAATTGAGTATTTGAATGATGTTTCTCAGGGAATCAACGGCGATCAGGGTTCACCGCCCAATAATTATGTATCTTTTTCGACGGAGGCAGCTCCAGGACCGAAGCAAGAGAGGAAGGAGTCGTTGACGAAAAGTGGAACTGACGGAGAGAATGCTTCCCAGACTAAAATCATCGCAACTCTGGCTAAATACCTATGGATGAAGGATAATTCTGAATTTAGAATTCGTGTCCTTGCCGCCTTGGGCCTTCTGATTGGCGCTAAAGTGAATTTTCGAAGACTGCTTGTTATTTGCGAATAGTTTTTCTGTTTTAAGGTGGTTTCATTTTGTGTTTTTCCCCTTTGGTTTGGGTTGTGTAGGTTGTTAATGTTCAGGTGCCGTTCTTGTTCAAGCTAGCTGTTGACTGGTTGTCAACGGCGACAGGAAATGCTGGTGCTCTTGCTGAGTTCACCGCTGCCAATTCGACTGCTCTAGCTCTCTTTGTTAGCCCGGCGGCAGTTCTAATTGGTTATGGTATAGCACGGTTGGGGGCGTCTGCTTTTAATGGTATAAATTGCAACATTATGTAGCTTTTTCCTTTCCTGTTCAACGGAAGTTTGAAGCTCTGATAATATTGTAGATATAGTGAAATTATTTTGGTAAATGATAATTTTCCCTTCTAAAAATATTCTCTTTACGTTTTATTATGAAATTTACTGCAAATGTTTTTCTATAGAATTAAGAACTGCTATATTCTCCAAGGTGGCATTGAGAACGATCCGACAGGTTTCCAGGAAGGTATGGGATTGCATTTCCCTAATTTGTTCTCCCCTGTATTGCTTTATTGCCCAGAAAAATATTTGAAATCAGCTTGTATAATCATATTCATATTTCATAATTATGTTCTGTTTTTCGCTCCTTGTCTTGATGTACCCCAATTCGTCTTGAAGACGGAACAATTTGTTTTCGGTGAAGGAAAAAAGCAGATATGTTCCAAGTACATAGAGAAAAGCATTCTGCAGGAAGAAGGGGGTGGGGGAATTTTGGTTTGGTGTTAGAGATGGTAACTAGATTTAGTGTTCTTCAAGACTTGATCAATTTCGAATTAATGGTTTCTAGATATAAAGGTCATCGTCATGTGGAAAATTAGAATCTTGGGAATGTAAAGCATATTCTGCGATCATGTTTATGAAATTTCTGGAAAAAGGTGGATGCTGTGGATATTGAATTTGAACCATATTGACAATGTTTTCCCTTCTACTTATAACTTTTTTGGAAATTAGACACAAGAACTTAAATATGAAAATATGATCAACGGACAAAGTAATTGCAAATCAACAAGATTTTGTAAAAAAAATCAAAGAGATTGGATTAACTAACTAGATAATCTAAAATTGAATACCAAAACCTTCCCTGAAATATTTAGTTAGTTGTTAGTGCATACCAATGGTTTTGATGTACTGAACCAAAGAGTGTCTAACTACTTTTCTAGGGTATTATTGTTTATCATTTCTTGTTCTCTTTTAGCGATAGATAATTTATTTATGTAGCTTATTGTAAGAAGACAAGAATATATAAAGTTCTAAAATTTTCCTGTATATGGGCAAATCATCACATGAGGTGAAGTTGTAATGCTGTATCACAGTACATGTTAAAACAACTATAGATAATTCAACAAATTATTTCATAATTTGCATAGATTTTGACATGGGTCTATAACACATTGTTGACATGTCTTCTTGCAGGTCTTCTCACATTTGCATGATCTTGACTTACGGTATCACCTGAGGTATTCTGCAGTCCACTTTAGTAAAGATTTATTCCTAGGTCTCCCATGCTGCATATTGTACTTGACATTTTGTATACATGTATTTGAGTACCTCTGATGGGAGTTTCCATATGAGCTGAATGATTCTGAGTTAATCTTGAAACGTATTTGTTTCTATTTGCAGTCGAGAAACAGGTGCTCTTAATCGTATTATTGACCGTGGTAGCCGGGCTATAAATTTTATTCTTTCATCAATGGTCTTCAATGTCGTACCAACTGTGTTAGAGGTGCAATCCCTGCATAATACCTTGTTATTTATTTATTTTTTTTCTAAACAAGTTATGTGAGTGTGTACAAAATATTTCAATGCTCTTGGATTATGGCCTTTCAGATATCAATGGTCTCTGGAATCCTTGCCTATAAATTTGGAGCAACATTTGCATGGATTACTACATTATCTATGGCAGGATACATAGCTTTCACATTATCCGTGACCCAGGTATTGGTGCCCTCTTTTAACACAATAATTCATCTCACTTGCTTTGGCACTCTCTTACCATCTTTATTACATTTTACTTTTATGGAAGGACTATCTAACCATATTTCTGTAGCACCGTTTCTTTTTATATTTCCCTTTTCCTGGTTCTTTCGTAACTTCAGTACTCAAATGAGATATGGCTTGCGAGAAGGACAAATCTATTCTCTGGGGTGCTTGATAATTGCTGATACTTTTTAAAGTGGTTCAATTTTAATTAAGATCGCTATTGGATTTTTATTTGCAGTGGCGGACTAAGTTTAGGAAGGCAATGAATAAAGCAGACAATGATTCCAATACACGTGCAATTGATTCTCTAATAAACTATGAGGTGAGCCCCACCACACGTCTTTGTGAGAATTTACATATGGGCACAATAAACTGATACTGATAGTTACTATTTCCTTTCAGACTGTCAAGTACTTTAACAATGAGGCCTTTGAAGCCGATAAATATGATGAGTTTCTTCGGAGTAAGTAGTCCTCGTATTAAAATTCTAATTTTAACCGATCAAGCTTTTCCCTGCCCGCAATTGTGAAAATTTATATTTTGGTTAGAGTTAAAATTGTTAGATACAAGAAAGGGGATTACATTCTCAACTCCCAAAGCGGGAGACCATAGCTCACAAACTTCATTGTGTGCATGAGAGAATGAGGGAGTGGGAGCTATATAAACAAACTCTCAAACTTACGTCTTGATTCAAAGGATTATTATTTTCATGCTTAATGCTATTTGGGTTAACTAATGAGATAAATCTTTCAGGATATGAAGATGCTGCCCTAAAAACTCAACGAAGTCTAGCTTTTTTGAACTTCGGGCAGAATTTGATATTCAGCACCGCTCTCTCAGCTTCTATGGTCTTGTGTTCAAGTGGGGTCATGCAAGGAAATATGACAGTTGGGGACTTGGTAGAAATTTCATACTTGAATTGGGTTCTGTTGAATATGACATGATCTCTTATTCATTTTATGACTTAAGTTATTTTTCCCTTAGGTGATGGTAAATGGGCTTCTTTTTCAACTCTCTCTTCCACTCAACTTTCTTGGAAGTGTGTACAGAGAAACTATTCAAAGTTTGGTAGATATGAAGTCCATGTTCCAATTACTTGAGGTATTAAATCATTTTCTGGATAATGCTTTGTGAGCTTTTCCTTTTCTCGTTATCTTTTATGTTCAGGATCTTTTAATTGTTTTATGGGAGTTTTACCTTCCAGCTATGCTCAATTTTAGTCTTCCTTTTGTAGCTTGAACGGGAATAGTTGGTAATCTAAAGTGTTCCTGTCAATGATAACGTCTACTTTCTGATCTCAGTGGTGTTTTCTGCTGCTTGTAGACTTGTCTCCTCTATTTACTATGTCTTCCCCTTATTTCGAACCAAAGTAGGTAGAAAATGTGGTATATTTTCTCAGTGAAGGATTCACCTAGGAAGCTTACTTGAGAAAATTTAATCTAACGCGAGAGACATTAAGTAAGGTGTTTTTTACATTGTAAAGGTATTCTTAAAATAAGCCCTAGGTTGTCCTTTCTGATGTTGTCCATCCTCCATCTTCCCAAGGACTAAGCCAGCTTATCATGGCCTAGGATAAGCCCTTACCCAAGGTTTTATAAAATGGAATTAATCCACCCATAACCTCTTGAAGCGTGAGCCTTGAGGCTAACTGAGACGCAAGCCTCATAATAATAATAAGAGATGGTACATTGTAACATAAGGAAGACAAGATGAGAGGGGTGTTGGCTGAAAGTAGGTGCTTGTTGGAATCATGATATTTTTTTTCGAGAATACAACTGTTGTGACTCATGAACGTGGGAAAGATAAGCGAGTTCTAATTGATTTTGGGATCTTTAAATTGCAATTACATGTGAAATTGCCCCAAAAATTGAAATGCCCAAATTTGAACTCCAGGTTAAAAAAAAAAAAAATAGAGATG
>AYJT01112989.1:0-11437 GCA_001278415.1 Ocimum tenuiflorum
TTTTTTAAAGTTTGTTTTATTGTTATTTTTACAACCTCGTGAGATCTTGGGTTCTGCAATAGTCTTGAAATGACAGGAAGATTTTTGGCTTTTCTTGGCATCTAATCCGACATGAAACATGGACAGAATGTGTTTGTTATTTCTGTTTAATTATTGGCAGTCAAACTTTAATATACAGCTGATAAAATTTCATATTGGCTGCTTTGTTTATTTATTTATCCTTTTCTTTTTACTGCCATTCTTTCTGTTTAGCCTTTGAAAGTACAACTAATATTATCGGTTGCATTTCTGTGTACATGAATTTACTATTAATCGCTTTTTCACCTACGAAAAGGGCTCATTCCCTATACGATCTTAGCATGAATAAGATTATTTTTTCTCTATATTCGGTTGAAATTACATGTTCTAACATATTTTCTTTTCTAAAATCAGTATCTATGTCTCAAAAGAAAAAGATGGAACTGATCCTGCTAGATCTAAACAATATTTTTGTTTCCTTAACCTAAAGAACCCATTATTACCATAGTTGAAAAAACATAGGGATATGAGGAGGTCTCCTATTAGACCGTCTAAATCATTTAGGCGAGTTTGAGTTTGAGATCTAGAGCGAATATGAGTTTAGGTTAGGTTTAAGATTCGGGTTGAGTATAAGTTTGGATTGGTGGACATGAACTGTTTTGATTCACCTAAATCATTTAGGCGGTCCTACATAAGTTTTTTTCCCGGAGATGAATTGTTTTCTTTGGTTCTTGATAGACCATACAAATTTACCCACATGAAGCAGCTTCCAAGAAGAACATCATATTATATGCATAAAACTGCAGTCAAGAAAAGAAATCACCTCCCCGGAAATTGAAAAGGTAGGAGGCAACTATGGAAAAAAGAAGCTTTGTTATTTATGAAGAATATATGTGTTTATTGTTTTTATTTATTGGGATAAAAGCATAAGCTCGATTATATCCACATGCAGCCATGTGGTGAGAGTTAAAAGAAAAAAAAGGAGGAAGTGGAAAGTGGGGAGTGGAGTGTCACTAAGTTGAATTATGGAGATGGAAGGATCATGGATGCCATGTGGAGTTACATCCTAACTCTATTATTATCATGACACAACATATGGCATATCTATACGAAATGACCATTTATTATTTATACAACTGATTTTTGGAAAAATATTTTATTTTATCTCAAACTTTACATGACTTCCCAAATTTTGAAACATAATAATTCAAGGTCCGAATTTCGGGTGAGTTCCCAAATCTATTTTAATCTTTTATACATAACAGTTTAAGCTCTAGGGTTTCAACATTTTCAGAACCAAAAATTTATGCCAACATATAACAGTGAAATGCATGGGTCATGAGACAAATGTTATATTTAAAGTTTCGGATAAATTTGAGAACTCATTCAAAAGTTGAGATAATTTTGAATATTTTCCATTGATTTTTCATATTAAATTTGTTCCACTTAAATGTTATCAAGATCTCATATATCAACATTGTATCGTATTTTAGTTGTACAAATGAGCCATTATTTCGAAGGACACTAATCTTATTTTTAGCAGAGCTAGTGAAAAATTTCAAAATCTTGCTACATTGACATAACATATGCTGATCAAAGTAATTTTTGAATTTAATAGTGGACTAAATGAGTTTAGAGTCAAATAAGCTGTAATGATCCCAAAAAGATTGTTTTGCGCAATATTTTGATATATTTCTATTGTTGCTTTTTCGTACAAATATGTTTGTATGATTGTGATTAAATTCGAGCCAAAATATATTACAAATACACTGTCAAAATATTGATGGAGAAAAAGGGCCGGACAAATTGCCTATGTTCACATGGGATTATGCAATATGAATATGGCGATCACTAATTTCCCCAGTTATGCTAATTACGTCGTAATCTAGTTGTAATTATTATGATAATAAAGTTAAATATTGGTAATTAATAAAAAATAAACGATGATGAGAAGGGAATAATGCATGTAAGATGAGGTGTATGCACATGAATGTGATTAAGTGGATGATTATTTTAAATTGGGATGATGGCTCTTGTGACCCACCAAAAGGCTTTAGGAATGGCAACTGTGGGTCCCATCTAAGGCTCGAAGAAATCTCTACATCGGACGTTTAGGTAGCATTACAGCTCTCTATAGCATGCTAAACACTACGCAGGATTTTTCTATACTATATCTCATTTTGCACCTTATTCATTGGAAATTTTCCAAGTTTAAGGGTTCGAGTCTATGTGAGGATATTAGGATGCGATTTGTTTAATATTGTACTTAAGTTCAAAAAAAAAAAAAAAGAAACATAGAATATGTTATAGAAAGTATGAATTTGCATATTGATTATGAATATGGTTACAAGGCGATAAGAAAATAGTCTTTTAGCAATTCTTCGTACGTGTGCATATTACAACTAATAGAATATGTTGTGTTTGAATCCTATATTTTAGGGTAATACGTGCTCATATCCTCAACGGCTATACTGCGCTTATCTTAAAAATTAATTGCTACCATGGATAATTATTTGATTCCCCTTTCTTCGGTAACCACTTCAATGGCTACGTTGACCGTCAGTTCAAGCTTGACATTAACTTGGCCTCGTCCTTGAGCTATACAAGTTCTCCTCGAGCTGTCGTGCTCAACCTGTCTTTGAGCTTGATCCTTCTTCTCTTACAACTTCTCCCCCAAGTCCTTGGTGTGCTTTCTCTTAGCTCATGTTGTGATTCTCTTCCCTTGAGCTTTCTACTTTCGAGTTTTCTTTTTATTAGTCTTTCGATCTATCATTGGGACCTACTTCTTCCTCATTGCTCGAGCTACCCCTTGAATTAGCCACTCGACTTGTGAACTCTTTTTATACTCGAGCTTATGACGACAATGAGGTGGGATTGGAAGCAACCATCCTTTGAAGAAAGCGTTCTTTCGTGGGACTTACAAAAGTCACTCATGACCCAATTATTATTACAACATTCAGCTATGTAAGGCGCACTTAGAGATTATGGTCGAAAACTTGAAATGAATAGTTGAGAAAATAATAGAAAATCCGAGAATGATCTAAATGTGACTTTTACTATTAACTACTATAATATATATATGTGTGTGTGTGTATATATATATATTTTAAATAAGACCATTCGATTGAAATGACTATTTTTATGTTCCAAACCAACCAATTCAGTTAAATTAAAGTTGTTTGGCCAACTTCGACCAAACTGTATTTACTAGAGAGCGAAGTCATACAACAATTTAGAATTAAAGAACTTTAGAATCAAAACCGGATTAATCTTGCTATAATTTATGCTACAAAAGCAAGAAGTCTGGTCTAAGATTGGCATATCCTAAAAACTTCACCACACATAACATCTATGGGCACGTGGTTATGACTCTATCTTTCAGGACCTAAATACATACTCATTTTCTTCAAAAGATGAACCCCTTAGACCATCTTTAACGGAGATCAGGTCTCCTTGTGGTCTCATGCCATGTCATTTCCAAAATTAAAAAGAAAATAAAAAATGTAAGAAAATGGACTACACCAACCATACCAGTCTCCTCCAAACCAATTCCAACTATGCCGACTACACCATTCCATCCTTACTTTCTTTTCCTTTTTAATGTCTTGACCAATATTATGGAGACATTTGTCTTTATTTTATTGGTTAATTAAGTTTTTTTTAGATACAATAATAAAATTAATATATCTTTTATACAGAAAATTAAAATTAATCAATAAATATACCAAAATTTAGAAATTTTAATTCTCTACAAATAGAGACCAATATGCCTATATATCTATATACATATATTATTTTTAATTGACACATATATATTAAATCATGTTACATTAATCTTCACCATTTATCACTTTAAATACAAGTAGTATTTTTAATTTTAAAGTAAAATCTAATAAAACAAATATATTTAAAATAAAAATAAATAAAACAAAATACTATTGTGTTTGAGTGGTTGGGTGGTCATGGATAAATTATACAAAATTGTTGTGGTTGAGTTGAGATGATTATTATTGATGTGGAAGAAAAGAAAATTAATTAAATATTAAAGTGGTTGGATGACTGAATGGTTGGAGTGGTCGTTGATAAAGATGGTCTTAACTTCTTCTCTACCAAATCTTTAACCATACAGCTTCAGGTACTCAATGTCCATTACCGGTTGGATTAGATAGTACAATGAGTTTTTCTCATTAACAATCATCAACCAAAATGAAAAAAAAAAGAGCCTATAAGCCAGTTAAAAGTCGCTCCAGTCATAAAGAGACAATATATCTGTTGTAAAAAAGTCATTATTACCAAAAATAAAAAAGGCCGAAAATACAATTCGATCAATTATATCTATAAGCATTTGATGAACAAATTATTATTTTGAAAACACTAAAGCCAGAAATTAATTATCAATCTTTAACTACCTACATACATGATCAAATAAACGCATATTTGTTGGAAAGTTGAAATAAAACGATGGAACCCACATTAAATTAACACTTTTGAATCTTATTTCAGCACTTGATAAATTGGATTGATCATGGGAAAAGCTCAATTAAAGATCTGAGTCCGAGGACAGGGTGAATCTTGTAATTTCGGAAGCCAGCAGCGTAGAAAATGTTAGCCCATTCCTTGTTTTCCAGTCACCACACTCATTATCAACATATCCAAACAATACTGTGTTTGGGTTGCCTCGCTATTTTCTTTCTGATCATCGACAACTATTTCAACGATCATCACTTTCCCACCCGGATTTATGGCTTCTTTCACTCTTCGTCGCTCCAATCGTGCAGTATCCACTGTTCCTCATTTCTTTATTACAACATTATTAGTAACTCAATCGACCTGACTATTAAGATATGTCATGTGTTCTTTTTATTCTTCGGATCCTCACCTACAATTGTATTCTACATCTTATCCTTCACCCTTGAACTTTTGCTATTTTTGAGTTTTATTATGATTTTGCCACTTCATTAGCATGTTAAGGGTGATGCGCACATGGGAATATTTAATTATGTTATAAATTTATATAAGGAATATTAATCTTAACAAAAAATACAAGACAACAAATATACTTGCTAATAAAACTGGTTCATTTTTCCTCTTGAAACATATTTCTACCGTTAATTTTTCAACTTCTTCTTCTGTTATATTCCTCTCATATCTTAATTTAAGGCGGATTATGTAATATTTTTTTCCGGTACAAATTATGTAATATTTCATTCCATATAGTTGCGAAATCATTTATGCCAGCAGAATTACATAGTAGTAAAATGAATGAGATGGAGGAGAGAGAGAATTTGAAGCAATATCACCTTCTTCTCCGGGAACTAAAACTGTGGAAGAATAAAGACAAAATATGCAATTATATCCCCAAGTATAATCAATTATACAATTTTATTCTGAATTTTTTTGTTATGCAATTATATCCTAAAGTTTTATTTATTATGTAATTATATCTTCGTTAGTTAATATTGTAAAAAATATGCTTACATGGCTACTAAACGTCATGTTTGCAATGACGTTGCTACAAGTTGTGTTACAACGAAGTAAAACAACGTCATTTTTCATTATTTAGAAATGCCGTCCTTTATTAGTGGTAAAATGAAAAGGTAAAATCTTATCCCAAAAAGTGTCTAAATAATGAAAAACAACTTCGTTTCGCTTCGTTGCAACACAATTGATGGTCACGTCACTAAAAACATGGAGTTTAACGACCAAGTAAATATATTTTTTATGGTGTCAACTAACAAGGATATAATTCATATGATTACATAATAAATGAAACTTCGACATACAATTGATTAACAAAAATAGTTTGAGATAGAATTGCATAATTGACTATACTTTGACATATAATTGCATAATTTCCCAAGAATAAACATGTTCTCTTATCTTTAACATTGTAATTTGTAGGTTAATATGCGGCGCAAAGTAATACAAATTAACGTGAGTGAACTTACTGTAAATCGAATTAAAACAAGAGACATTAGAAATATTAACTTAAAATTTTGTAGCATATTGAAAATTAATAAAATATACAATCTAAATTTCAGAAAAATGTAATAATATAACGATTTTTTTTAGCAAACCAGCTAATTAAGCATTTAAGATCAGATTATTGTGGATCAACATCTAATTAGAAAATATATGTTTGAACAAGAAAAATAATGAACCAATTTGATTAGTTAGTTGATTTGATTTTTTTAATAAGATTAATATTTCTTATATAAATTTATACCACAATTAAATATTTCCATACATATTACCATTACTATTTTAACAAAGTAGCGTAATCATAATAAAATTCACAAATACTCTTAATGGTGAAGATAAGATGTATAATATACTTGTAAAAGAGAATCCAAATTGAATAAAATGTATATTATACTTGTAAGAGAGAATTCAAATTGAACGTCTCAGTTCAGTGACTTGTTGCATTTCAATGAAACTAGACATCAATTATCTATTGAATTTGATATAGATAGATGGAGAAATAAGGTAGTTTATTTTACTTTTTAAATAATTAGGGGATTTTATCCCATTATTTGAAAGTTATGGAATTTTAGCCTACAGTTATTTTATCTTCCGTCAATAACGGTGTAATTTTTATTTGTTAAATCCCAAAAATAATGAAAAAATTGAAGTAAAAGTCATGAACTTCCTCTGCCACCACCACCGGCGACGAGATCGACGAAAATCTGGTAGTTTGGGTCGCCTTCTCCCCGAACTTCCGGCAAGTTCAGTCAGTGCTCGATTAGCGATCGCAACCAGCAGTTCACCGACAATCATCAATCCAAACTCCACAACAATTTCGCTAGAGAAAAATCCCTCCTCAACAATTCAATGAAATACCACTGTTCATTCATTCAGTCTTGTTCAATTCTTTCCTTTCATGGCTGCCAACAAGAAGAGGGAAACAATTACCCTCTTCACAGAAACACAACATCTAACTCTTCGCGTTCTTGCTTCTTGATTTGCGTGCTTGACCAATCTTATATCCTTGTTTTTGTTTTTACTTGTACTTTGATAAACTCGCTTTTGGACTGAATGTTAAGCTCGCTTGTGGACTGAATATGCGTGTGTAGATTGAGAAATCATGTAGCCGACAATGATGATGATGTTCGAGCACGATTGCACTCGCCGGAAGTTTCGAAGAAGGCGTCCCAAGCTGCCGAATCTCTGTCGATCTCATGGCCGTGAGGGAGGCCTTGTGTGGTGACTGGCAGTGGATTTTGGAGAGAGACCGAGCTGCCATTGACGATGAGGTAGGAGACCAAGAGCTTCCTCCAATTTTTTTTTCTTATTTTTGGGATTTAACAAATTAAAAATGAAAATAATAATTACACATCACTGCCACGTGTCACTTAATGTGTGGGTCAGTCATTAAATCACACCGTTATTGACTGAGGGTAAAATAATCTAATAGAATCAAATTGTAGGATAAAATTCCATAATTTTAGAATAGTGAGAAAAAATCCCTTAATTACATAAACTGTGGGATAAATTACCCTATTTTTCTTAGATAGACATAAATTTGAAAAAAAAGAGAGAATCAAAATACATCATTTTTAGTGTAACTAGTGATTTGCACCTTTATAGACACATAAAATAATTTTGCATGTTTTGATGGAATTAATTTTATAATATAGTCATAGTGTGTCATAATAATGAATCTTATACATGAATGATCTAATAAATAATATTAAAAATAAACAAATATAAACTATATTACGGGTATAGATAATTACGAAATTATACAATGAATAATATTAAAATAAAAAATGTAAATTGGTATATACCCTTAAATTAAAACTTTAAAAAGCGTATATTTGACAACATATGTATATAGTTTCAATCTCCTAAGTTAATAACTTTGATAATTTAGATCCGAAATCGACAGGTAACCTATTTCCACAATTGTTAACTAATAAAGCTGATTTTAATATCCAATTTTTTAGAACATTATTATTGAAGGAAAAATAATGACATAGCTTGAGGAAAACTACATCAGCTGGAGGAATGGAATCAAACATGTTTCCGCTAACAAAGCTCAAATTCTTGGAGCCTCTCAAGGCAGCAACAACATGTGGAAGATCCATCACACTACACTCTAAGCCCGGAAACACATGCTTTTGGCCATCGCTCCACGTCGACCACCATCAAAAACTTGCCTACACTCCGTGTTAAGCACAAATCCAGCATCACTAGCCATGGCCTCATTGAACAACAATTTGAACCTCGGATCACTCCCAGAAAGTACTCCCGTTTCTAGTCTCAAACGGAGTGATGGATTCATCGCGAAACCATTCACTCACTTGATGCCATGGATCCATCATGGCCTCGTCTCTCAGCAAGAGGCGCGAAGCCCCTGTGAGACAATAACCCTCTTCTTCTTCTTGGTCATCCTTGTTCTTGATGGTGTCGAAGAAGTTGGAGTGGACTAGAATACGCATTAGGCGGTATAGGGCGTGGGATTTTTCTTGGTTGATGGCGAGGGCGTGGGCCAGTTGTGCAAGTGTTATAGGCTTGCCATGAGCGTGGATGATATCGGGTATGCCTAATTGAAGGGCGCATTTTAGCGACATGGAGTTTATGTAGTTGAAAATGTGGTTCCACACCCTCAACAATCTCTTTCCTCGAACTTGATCGAAAACTGGAATGCCATTTTTGTGATTTCGGAGCTACAATACTTTCTTTTGGTTTATTCTGCAACTGTTGAATGTAAGAGTCTAAATTAACATTGATGCCTCTCAAATATTTATATTTAATTCAACTTTGGCTGGCTTAACTGGTCGTTGGCAAATTCCAAGTTGTTGATGTCCAGAAAAAAAAGAAAAAAAAAAAAGTCAAACTTGATGATGTTTGATTCATTTTATTCTATTGTTATAATACCACCAAACTAAACTAACTTCACATTGGAGATGATAAAAATAAATACACTTGCTATTGCTATTATATAGTATAAATCATACTATTCAACTGTTTTATTTTGATATATTCTTTCAAACTATCGGTACATATTATAATAGTGTATATAAATATATTTAACCTTGTTCATAATTATTTTTTTTCATTTTATTTCGTATTATATCGTTTAACAACTTTTCCAATCAATAATACCTATATGTATTAATGTATATTACTTTCAGTCTTTTATTTGTTTATTTTTTAATTTTATTTTATTTCAACTACACTATACGTCAAAGAAAGTTTGGATGAGCCATCATGACCCAAGACCCAAATTCTATAGAAGGACAATTTAGATCAACCGTCAAACAAATATTTAAGGGCATTAAGTACTACGTAAACACACACAAGTCGAAGATAAACTGTTGAGTGATGAAATAAGTGTCGTGAGCCATGACATGCGGAGTTATTCACCTTACTGAGTAGTAAATACTAGCCACATATAGTAGTCAAATGTATAAAATGAATTTAGTCTTGTTCCTGAAAACTAAAAGCAATTAGGTACATGAATTTAGTGTGTTCCTAAACATACTTAAGGACACTTAGCTATCCGTTGCCGGAGACAAAATTCAAATAATTTGTCATATAATTAAAAATCATAATAGTTTGTCATGTAATTAAAAATTCTTAATTGAATTATGTAATTGAGGATTTGACCTGAGTTTAAAATATTCTCTTCTAAAAGAACTTTAGGATTTGGATTGGAGTTCAAATTGTTACGGGACCCTATATAATTAGAGAGAATGGGTCAAGAAGCTTGCCAACTAGCTGTTACGTCAACTCTCATTAATAAGGTTGCTAAAAAACGAATCTATCATCTTGAGTGCAGTGATAAGCATTTTTTTATGACTTTAAATGTCAAGAATTTGAGTATAAATGGGGGCATCAGGGTGAACTTTGTTTAATATTGTAGTTTAAAAAATAGTTTGCTCAAAAAGAATTAAAAAAAAAAACTCTCATTAATAAGGTGTTTCATGTATGATCTATCAGTAGTAGAAATATGTGTATCGCACATCATGACGTCTAGAATATAATGATACTCACCATTAAGTCAATGACTTTCGAACACATAAATACCTAATATAGGCCAATGGACTAAGGATCAATAAGTAATTTTAGGAAAAAAAAAAAAGAAAAACTAGAAAACTCGTTTAGAACAATTTATCCAATGAAGTTCATCTGACTTTATGCATTCAGATGATCACAGATATTATACACAGTTGACAATCAAAAAAAAGTTTAGAATAATAGAAGGGTGGCTTCTAAAATTTTTGGGGCCGTCCTAACTGAATATTAGTGCTTTCATATAAAGATACTCTCACAGGCGTGCAATTTATAGCAACTATTTTTTATACACATTGATTGTTTATTTTTCATGTTAGTTCAATTATCGTACCCTCACTTCTTACATATTTAATATCAAATTGAGATTTATTAAAGCACTTTGTACTTTTTTAAATAGAAGTATTCACGCATTTTGATGGATCTTTAATGTATCAATACATCTCAATATCGATGCTTTTATGATCTTTAAGTCCCACGAATAGATGCAAACGATTATTTAAACATTCATTTATTATGCTATCGAGTATCTTCCCCTTCACTTCATTCAAGTTGAATTGTTTTTTTTTTTTAATTTAACTCATTTTTGTGTTATATTGATAAGTGAATATTTTATATTCATTTTTCTAATAATGTATGTACTCAATGAGTACATTTTTGAGAGTATATAAATTCATCATCATTTTCTTTTATTTTAGTTGGATAATGTACATGTATATAAATTAACTTTTTTTTTGTAGAATGATGTCCTATAAATTTGGAGCCCCAGTGCGTCGCACCTCTCGCATGGCCTCAGGGCCACCTCTGAATAATAGCATCAGAACTACGTAGTCAGATCATGCATATACATAATCTTGTGACAAGATATATAATCTCATGCTTTCAGAAGATTCAACTTATATTTATAGCAATAACACTTGCCAGCTCCGTCTCCAATCCAACATGTACATTTATGAAATATATAGAAGACAAATACTCATTGGATGTATTGTTGTTTGTACAAGACCTATGAAAACAGGTTACAGGAAAGCAGAAAAGTACGAGGAAAGAAAAGTAAGTACAAGGTAAAGAAAACACTGGAAAACACAGGTGGTAGCCAAGTCGAGGAAAGTCCTATGCTCGCAAGATAAAATACGCCCCGTTAGTGCTCTGGTTCCAGCGTTCTGTCGCCAAAGGTGAAACAGCTACATCCTTCAAGTTGCACCACCACAAAGTGGAAGGCTCCGGCGAACTGGACAGAGACGAGATCGGAGTCGCAGATGTTTTTGGTGCAAAAAAGTTTTCAGTATATAAAAAATCTTCAAACTGACGAACCTAAACGTGCCTATTTATAGGCATGTTTCACCTAGGGGAGCGCCTTCCATTTATGGCAGTCTTTCTGTTTCGATCTTCGGCCAATTCA
>AYJT01113021.1:0-11239 GCA_001278415.1 Ocimum tenuiflorum
GAGGGCCCCAAAAATGGGTGATTCAAAGATTTCATTACTATGCCTATCTTGGTGGTCATGCTACGCCTTTAAAATTTTTGGCAATATCTTTAGTATTTTACACGATTTTTAATGACTTAACTCAATTGCATTGCGATCTTGAATTGTTCTTAACTTTTCATGCTGAGGCCATGCAAGTCCCCAGAGATATTCAATGTTTTTGTATTAGAAAGTTAATGCACAGAGATTTGAGATAATAATATATATGAGTGATTAATGGAATTTTAACAACAGCCCATGGCCATGGAGCAAGTGCTATCAGATCGCGACAGTGAGGATGAAGTTGATGACGATGTTGCAGATCTTGAAGACCGAAGGGTATGCTCTCTCTCAAGTCTCAACAATACTTAATTTCAGTTTTTCTCAGAATTTTGTATCCTTAAATTTGTTTCTAAGTATCAGTTCTCATTTTTTTCTGTGTGGTTTTGAATGCGTACAACCCATGCTCAGAGGACCTTTTTTTGCTTATTGGTTAGTTGAAGTCTTACTACTATCCACAGGTCACAATATGCAAAAATTTGTAGTGCAGTTGAGTTAAAAACTAATTTCTACACATCATAATATTCATGTCGAATCTTTGAAATTGATGGTATTACTGAACAATACCAAGTTTATTTTTTGGAGATTATCTTGTTGCATTTGCAAATAATTTACTAATGTGGACCAGATGCTTGATGACTTTGTGGATGTCACAAAAGACGAGAAGCGGTTGATGCATCTTTGGAACTCCTTTGTTAGGAAGCAAAGGTCAGTAACTTTTGGCTTTTTTAACCTCTTCCATTTTTACTATCTCGTCAGAATCCGCTCATAAAGTATGTTTTGCACCCACACAGATGTGCTAAGACAAGACATTAAAAAAAACTAATGCATTGGATTTATGCTAGGTTTGTATACTTGGTATACTGCATTATGGCTAAAACAAGATTAATTATCTTTACTGCAAAAAAGAGCATTTCTACTTACCTTGCTGCCTGGCGCAATGCATCTATCAATATCAACTTGGCAGCAAACAATTGAAAATCTTTATTTTTTTTTTCTGATTCCCACAAACCAATTATTCATAGGATTATAGATGAAGGCACCTCTTATAGTTTTAGTGTGTGTACATTTACTAGGTAAATGTAAACCACTCTTCTGCTATCTTTTAAATTGAACTGCATTATATATTATGCTACCTAGTAAACCACTCTTCTGCTATCTTAAATTGAAGTGCATTATATATTATGCCAGAAAAGAGACGCATGGCTGGAGATGTAACCGAACTGAGCTAAACCGAGCATTAGAAGTTTGACTCTTTTATTACTAAGTAGACCTTGATTTTAATTTACACAAGAGGCTAAACAAGCCTTGTAACTATACAAATATTCACTTCAAAAAATTATTTTACTGCTGTACATTAAGATCAGGGTATGAAACACCCCAAGAAATGCATCACCAAGGCAAAATAGTTACTCGAATATTACTTCTTCAGTCAGTAATTTGTGTCGTGACTGCAGGGTATTGGCAGACGGTCATATCCCTTGGGCTTGCGAGGCTTTTTCCAAATTACATAGACAGGATCTTCTTCAGACACCATCATTACTCTGGTAGCTTCTTCTACTTTGTAGAATCTTGCTATAAAAACCGGTTTAACAGTTCTTTATTATGTTTTTTTTATAACTAAAGTACAATATTAAATAAACCACACGGATGTCCCCATAAAGACTCGAACCCGTGACCTTTAAGGTCATGGGAAATGTGCTTACCACTGCACTCCGAGGTGGTAGACAGTTTTTATTATGTATCCTGATTAATCTTGCTATAGTTTGGCCATGTTTCCCCAAAAAGCTGTTTACGTCGTCTTTATGTATCTCCTTCCTGCTATACCTGCTAGAAGACTGTAAATTCCTTGTCATCTGCAGCAACAATCCTTACATCCATCGACTTTAATGCCACTCTAGTATCGTGACACGATGCTTGGCGGCTACTATAATCTGCTCTCTAGGACTTCTCATCTGTTTCTTGTAGTCTCTTGAATTCGATTCTCTGTCCTTTTGCAAGGTGCTGGAGATTATTTATGATCAAGCTCTGGAATCATGGTCTTCTCGACGCTCGAACGATGAACACCTGTAACATAATTCTGGAGCAATCACAAGGCGCAGATACAGATATGGGTTAACTGCAGCAGAGAGCTCAGTATCGCCATTATTTGAACATGTATTATCTTCGTTTTTAGATTTGGAAAAGGAGATTGAAAACCCAAGCAAACTTCAAATTTTTACTCTACATTGCTAACCATGAATTTTGTCGGTTATTGGGGGTGACTACCAGAGAAATTCATTTTTGAGTAATTTTGGTTTTATTGCCATCCTTGATTTATGATATTTGGGGTTTGATGGTCTTGTGTATATTTGTTGGATGAATTATTGGGAGTTATATAATAACCTCATATACGAGAATCTCACGAGTATACGAAAATGCACTCAACTCTAATTATAATTTTCTATTCATGGGATTCTTCTCTTTTCGTGTCGGTTAATTTTCAATTAAAGATTGGGTAGCCTGATAAAACGTGACATATTTAAGGGGAAGAATATTGGCTTCGGTATTTTGTTTTTATTTTAAATTAACATACAATATTATGATAAACTTATTATGATGTCTTAACATAAATTCAAATCTTTGACACTAAAGATCATGAAAAATATATTATTTAAGGACACTAAAGATCATGAAAAATATATTATTTAAGGCTTCTATATTTCATATACTAATATTTGAATCCGTTTTATTCTCTAAAAGTACAAGAGTTTAATTTGAGTAAGTTCCTGCCAACTTAAATTCGAGCATTGTGATTTTAGTTCAACCAAAAATACGAGCCAAAAAAAAATTTACACAAACTTTGGAATAAATTTATTTAATCAAGTGAAAGTTGTAAAAGAAAAAAGATACAACTCAAAATAAATGCCCTTTCGCTCAAACAATAATAATAATAGTAATAAATAATAATAATAATAAATGCCCTCTTTTGACATTTCAAAGAGAGTCCCACGCCCATCCACGACCGCGCCGCCCCTCCGCCGCCCGCCGGCGTTTTCAGAAAGTCGGCAAAATCGGAAAGCAACCTCAGCGTGGGCTTGTGAAGTTTCCTAATCTGTCATTGAGTTTGATATCAAGAAATTTTAGTTCGGAATGATTGCCATCTAGAATGGCTGGAATTCCGAAATTAGTGGATTTATGCATAGATACTATTGCCGTTGAGCTTCTCCAAGGTAAGCCTGTAGATATTAGCTAATATTTCATTGGAGACGAGCTGTGGATTTTTCGAATAAAATTGTTTTTTCTTGTTTGAGGAGTATAATACAATGATGTTCTTATTATTCTCGTGGTTTTGATGCATATTTTTGTTTTGTTATTGTTTATGGTTTCTCGTGGCTTGCAGAAGATAATAATGACGATATTTTATCGGTTGTTTATGAACTGCCGCCTGAACTGTTTGATGGATTGGTGCCGAGGTTGCCTCCATTGGCATTGCAGAAGCTGCAAGAAAATTTGTAAGTTTGGAGCTTTTTGGGAAGATTAATTCATGGTAGAAAATGTGTTGTTTTCTTGAACGTTAACGGCTTCCAGAAAATTAAGGATTCTTGGATGACTTGTTTTTTTGTAAATATGTATAGTCATAGTTTATCTTTGTATGCAGATTATTCTACGTTGAAAGTTGTGTTCTACCATTTTGAATTGAAACTTGTTTGGAACCTTTTTGAGTTCATATAATTTTGAAATGAGTTATAGATGCATGAACTTTAAGCACATCCTTGTTGGGCCGTAAAATTCAATGAATTCATATCCATATGGCGATGAAGGCTTTTGGTGATAAGGAAGCTTGATCGGTTACTGAACTAGATATGGTAAGCAATTGTGTTGCTGATACAGGCCAATAAACTTCAGGGAAAGCAGAGAGCAGACTTACAATTCTGCAAGACACTGTCTAAAACGTAGAAGGTCAGCAAGAACCGTGTTTTTGGTACTTGGAAATATATGTTTAATGTTATAGAGGAAATAACTTTCAGAAATATCAGTGGGAGGTTGTTATTTGCACAGGTACGACATATTAGATGCAACATGGAGTGCACTGTACAGAAATCGTTGGCGTAGTCATTGTCAGCCGAAAGAGGGTGCGACTTGGTTTGATAGAAATGAAGAGAAGGATTACCAGATTGATGATTGGCGGCAAAAGTATTGGGAGACACATTTGCAAGAGTATGCTCAACCACCAAACCAATTTGTATCATACCATTTTGCTAAGCTGTAATCCATTACTTTTTTGTGGGAGAGCTGATTGTGCTTTTTCTTCAAGTTGTGTGGATGCTATTGCAGAAACAGCTTTACTGCCATCATATGATGGTTATGTCGGGGAAATTCAAATTCCAGGTTTTCAAAACTACACATTTTGATGGTTCATTATTTCCTTTATGCTCGAGTTTGGTAGAAACTTTATTGCAACATAAAATAATCGGTTTGTATGTATTTTTATTTAAGATGGTATACTGGAGCACATTGGTTGCAAGGATCACTCGAATAAGTTGACACAAAACTACCTCAAATTCTATTATCATTGCCAGCGATTTGCAGTTTATGCCAGGTAGCAAATGCATCACTCATATTGTTTTACTTTCAACCGATTCACTACTTTCTCACACACTTACTACAAACTAATTATGGACATTGGACAAGGTTTATGCCAATGTTACGACGGACTTAGAAATTTAGTCTTTTCTTGACACAGTGCGGTCTTATGACCCAGTCCTAAGCAACCTTAGACACTTAGTAAAAATATAAGAAAGTAGAAAGTGCACTTAGAGAATTCTAAGAACACTTGTATTGCTTGGAGAATGCCTACAAACTTAGAATGTGTTACAGATGAGGGGAAGGTCCCCTTATATAGTCAACTATACGACCTTCCAGAGGTTCTAAGAGAATGTACCAGATTGCATAAGGTTCTAGACCTTCTATTATCTTCCGTAGTGTTCTAGAAGGCCTTCTAGAATCCGTTTGGGTCTCAGGACTTCTACATTTCTCCGGAATGTTCCGGAGGTTAGCTAGAGTCTTTTCGGGTCTTTCTTACTTTTCAGGAAAGTTCCGGATGTTGGTAACACAAATAATTATTTTCTGTGTTCTGAATTTCAAGATAAATGTATTGCCCGATGTGGTATTAGGAAACTGGAACTTTTTTAAGTGACGTTTGTTTCTCTGCAGACGGTTAAGGCTTCCAAATGCATTATGTACTGCAGAAACTTGTGTAAGTTGCTTCTTCCCATGCTTATTAATCGAATGAGCTTGAATAAGTCATGCTTCGAAGTTGAAGTCCATTTTTTCAAAATATGCTTGTGTATGACCGAGTGTAAACTTTTTCTTACAACAGATCGGTGCATCCATAATTTCCGTCCTGAATTATAATTCAAAAAGTTTTATCTGTTATTATAAACCCTGGCTGTGCCATAATTCATAAACAAATCAATAGGTTAATGTTGGAGTCATTGTGCATTAATACAACCACTTACTTTTTATCGAACTGTTGATTTTCATACTTCATTCTCTATTTGTTAATTGTTACAGTCTTGGTTAGATGATCCATATCCTGCAATCTGCATATGCTCGTCAATTTAAAAAGAAGAGGAAACAATATTCAAGATAGTAGATTATATCCATTCATCTTTAAGTACCCCTCTTACAGGAGTTGTTTCAAAACAGCAAGTTGGGAAATCTGGAGCTTCAGTGGATTAAATCCAATGACCATGTGAGTATCTGTTATTTTCTTTTTTTCTTTCTTTTCTGCACATGTTTGTTTAATCAATATTCATAAAAAGGAAATTTTATAATGTAATATAAGAGATTCAAGCAAAAAAAAGGTGGCATTATGGAAATTGTTCTTATGATAAATTACACTCACTCATATCTAGCATATGAATTTCTCTCTTAGAAATTTGAAATGAAAAATGCAGTATATCAGAGGCTTGAAAAATCACATAAAGTCATTAGTTTTAGCAGCATTAACAATAATGATTGCAGCCTGACTGTATAATCATGTTTTAATTTTTAATGATTGCAATGTTCTTTTTTTTTTTTCCCCTTTATGTAAAGAATTTCTTGATTAAAATAGCTGTGTTTTGCTTGTTTGTTTTTCTTTAACAGATCTGGTTCTTTTATGCTATTTAATTCATTATTTGAGCAGTACTTGGGCTTTTCATCCTGATTTTCCCAACACAATTACTCAGGTTGAGGGATTATGTGAACTTCTGAATCAGAGTAGTGGGACTCTGAAATCAATCGAGTTTATCCATTGCAAGCTTTCTCCAGATTTTGTCAATGCAATTTGTGGTTGTCTTCAATCCCATGGAGTTGAGCATTTCTCAATCAAGAGGTCAAGCTTTCTTCAGGCTGATTCAGCACCAATACCCGTCGGACTGACTCGTTTCTTAACATGGGGGAGGTATGACCGCGTATGTGAAAGTTGTTTTACTTAACATGTCTACTAATATATTAAACCAAAGTAGTCATCCAGCTTACATTTTTACCACTTTCCATCTCAAAACCATCACATCATCAACACTATTTCGTTTTTTCTTTATTTTATTATCTATTTATACTATATATATTTATTGATACTATTAAGTAATAAAAAACCTCGATAAAATTATATCGAGTCATTTTCTTCTAAAAAACATTACAGTTTCACCAATTTTATTTTTCTGTTAAATTTATTTTTTAATATCAATTTGTTTGAAACAAATATGAACATATTCTTTTATTTCATCATTTAAACTGAGCTAATTTTTACATCATATTCCATTTTTTGCATGCTTTCGTTTTTCTTTACTCTTTTTATTTTTGTCAAATTCATTTATACATATAACATAATGTGCAGTTGATTCCTTATAATGTTGAGGATTGAATATATTTTTCTGATGATAACTTAAAAATATAATTTTATTTATCTTAGAATGAGTGATTCTATTGGACCGCGCAACGCGTGGGGTGTAAAACTAGTGATATTGTATTACTATGTTAATTCTTGGTTCTCCCCCTTTCTGCACTAGCAAATAAGGAAGTTTAACAGATACCTCAACTGACTTACAATTGGTTAAGATGTTGACAGGTCCTTGCATTCAGTGACTTTATGTGATGACCGATTGGGGCGAAGTTTTGCTAGGGGGATCTTAAATACCCTCCTCGATGCTTCTTCTAGTCTTTCCATGCTCGACCTCTCAGAAAATAATGTCAGTTAGATTATGCTTTACCTTGCTTTATTTGCATGACGGGGGCAACAACATAACTCAAATGACATTTCAGATTTCAGGTTTCCTTTCTCAGTTTCGATGGGGATTGCATGGAAAAGGCAATGACAAGTCATTGCAATCAATACGAGTACTCAACCTAAGGTAAATAAATATGTACACCTGAAGTCTTTTGTTCATTATTTATAGCTTTTTTCCAGAACTAAATTTGTTGTCACTCGAACATTTTTGAAACATTTCGACCTAGCCTGCCTTCACTTTGAAGATGTATTTTTGAGCTATTTTTTTTATAAATGTCCAACTTATTATTACCATTTCTCACTCAAAAAAGAATGTGAAGGGAAAATACATTAACTTTTTGTTAAGTGTCCAGCATTATAATTAATATGGACAAGAATGGAAGATGGAAGAAATCTTTTTTTTGTCCAAGAATGGAAGAATAACCCTTATTTCTACTGCATTGGATGCTTGGATGCCCTACCGAGTGGCAACATGTAATGCTTCATTGGGAAGTTGTTCACAAAACAAATGGTTGCAAATGCAATTTTCATTCTTTTGGATGTTTGTTTGATGCTTTCCAGATGAAAAACGTTTCGAGCAAGATGTAATGGAGCTTAATATATAGTTGGTGGATTAAAATTTCTTGGTCTAACTTCCAGGTCATGCAACTTGGAACAAGATGATGCAAGGTCCCTCAAATATGCGCTGAATCACATGCCTAATCTGGAGAATCTTGATCTAAGTGACAATCCAATCGAGGATGGAATCGGGTATAATGTGATTTCGGCATCTCTCTAAAAACTTATAGATTTAGGCACTTATTAATAAAAGCATGCTAACAAATAATCATTAATATTTTTTTTTTTCTTTAGGAGCCTGATCACCTATTTTACCGAGATATCTGGCAGAGACTTGCCCTTCGTTGATCTGAAGCTTGAGAATTGTGAGGTTTCATGCAACCATGCTACTGAACTTCTACGAGTTCTATCAACTATGAGTAATCCTCCTCGCGTGCTTTCACTTAAGGGAAATTGGCTTGGCAGGTATAGTGGTGGAGAGTTTTTTACAAGGTTTTTGATATTATTATAAGTGAATAGTCATAATTATTTTCTTTTCTCAGTAAAATTGGTGCACCTTTGGGAAGATTCATGGGCACTGGTGTTTTATCACTTGATGTTGAAGACATTGGACTTGGTTCTTCTGGGTTTCAACTAGCAGTCGAGAAAATGCCAGAAGAACTGAAGATTGGTTACATAAATATAAGGTCACCTTCCACCTAAATATTACTTTTTTTGGTTAAATTTAAAATAAAATCTACTAATATATTAAAGCAGAATAGTCATCAAAATTACATCTTTGCCACTTTCCTCTCAAAAATATCACATAATCAAATTATTTCCTCTTTCTTTTCTTTTATTTACTATTTATTTATTTATAGTGTCAAATGGTAGAGAATGAAAACATGGAGAAGAGAAGTATTAGTAGAAATGTTGTAGTTCTCTTATTAACTCTGAAGAGCTCCTATTTATAATAGGGGAGACATACCAAAATCTAATAATAAACAATGTGGGATAAAACTAACTTTAGTTCTAGAACATTCTTAACATATCCTATAACTAATACAAAGTAGTTCACCACGTGTCATTTTCCTTTAAAAGCATTACATTTTCTCCAATTTTATTTTTTCTTATAATTTATTTTTATACTAATTTCTTATATAAACATATTTTTTTATTTTTATTATTTGAGTTGAGCTAATTTTTACTCAAACTCTATTTATGGTTGTTTACTCATTATATCTATTATAATTGGGTTGATAATATTGATGGACAAAAATTAAATACATTTTCTGATGATAACTTAAAAATATAATTTTATTTATCGTATCTTAGAATAAATAATCACGCTAGATCGTGGAATGCGCGTGCGTAAAACTAGTAAAATAAAAAGACGCGATGGGTGGATATGACTTTCATAATAAAAAAAATCCATCAAAGTTATCTGGATGGGTTCATTTAGCTCTGTTTCAAGACATTTCGGTTGATCTGAGATCGTCTCATTAGTCATCATCTCAAATCCAAATCATTGAATCTAAAATACAACCTTTGGCCTTTTCTTTCAGATGTCCTACATACAAAATTATTTGACATTTTCATGAACTTGTTGCAGTAATAACCTAGGTGGGAATGGAGCTGCAGAGTTCATTTCTAACATCATTAAACGCGCAGACAAGATCGTTGCAGTCGATGCAAGATACAACTCAATGTCTGTAGAATCATTATCAGTAATATCCTCTGGCTTGAAAGCCTCAAAAGGTTGCTATTATTTTCATCTTTTTGGGCAAAAAACACAGAAATAAGAAGTTTTTTATTTTTATATATTTTACTAAAATATTTCCATTAACAGGAAGGCTGGAGCATCTGGACTTGACTGGAAACAGTTTCTGTCATCAACCCACCGAAGCCGAGTCTGTTCTGGCTGAGCTTCGAACCCGTGGAAAACTCCCCCGTAACATTCTATTCTCGGCTGCTCCAAACGCACCATACGACGATGATCCTTAACCCTTAACGGTGTCTTTTTTAAGAATATTGCAGTAACCTGACTATATTGTGTCTATTCATCTTTGCTTGCATATGCTGTGGTCTATCTGATGTTTCATGTTAGAAAATGAGAAAATTTGGTCAATTTCTTTGTTGTTGGTTTGTTTCTGATCAATTATTAGTTTTTGGAGCTTGATTTTTCTCCCGTGTAATAATGATAATATTTTAACTTATCCCCAACCTGTAAAGATGAAGCAACCATTTTTTAACAAATTTGCAGTTAGAGAAACACGTAAAGATTGCTCATGACAAAACACAACATGACAACTTTAATGTTTATTTTACTTGGATTATGCCTAAGAATAAGTGGTGGGTAAGGTGGCTTAGTCATCAAAGTTGGTCTTCCTTCATGTTTCATTTTATTTTATTTTTCATATTATTATGTAAAATTGTACTCATTATGGAATTGATTAACAATATTGCCTCCATGGAATGCTTTCTTATTTGGTGGAGTGGGTGGACATACTCGTGAAGGAAACAATCTTTTCATTCTTGAGGGATTAATAATGAAAATATTCGTCATTTAGAGATTAATAATGAAAATATTGTTTAATCAAAAGTTCTTCTTGAAAATTCAAATTATATATATATATATTTATTCGTATTCTAAGAGAATCTACAACATCATCTACAATCATTTCCCAACATGTGTCTAGAATGTTTTCTAGAAGTATTCGGTTGGGTCTCGGACTACTCGAGACTTTTAGAAGTATTCGATTGTCCAAAAGTACTAGAAATCCAAAAAAAGAGCGTATTACGATAATTAGGATTTAATGTCTTAATTTACAATTTTTGTCTAAAATATATGATTAATTTAACAATTAACCTGTTTTTAACAATTAAACAATTAATTTTATACAAACACGAAACTGAATTGGGTAATAATGATAGGACGATGAATGTATAGTTTAAACGCCATAAAATCATATAATGTCACTAATTAAACTTATTTCTTACTCTCAAACTAATTAACGCAACTTATTATTATTATTATTATTATTATTATTATTCAAATATCCAATGCTCTACTGTCTGCGATCATAGCTTTTCTGTAATTTTACTTTTACTTTCATTTTCAATTTATTCAAAACAAATTTTGTTAATGTGAGATTTTCCATTAGGGATAAAGGCGTACACAAAAAATATATATATATTTTTTTCTCTTTAACTAAATTCCACGTAACAAATTCTGACCGTGTGAAAATAATTTGACTTGTTTTCCAATTTCCTTACAAACATTTTTTATCCTCTCTCTCCACACTTCCCCTTTCCGCACTCTCCAACTCCCGTCGGATCCGATCGATCGTCGGCGAAATTGCGCCCTGC
>AYJT01113026.1:0-29726 GCA_001278415.1 Ocimum tenuiflorum
GGGCAGTGTGTGTAAATTTGTGTGATTGTTTTGTCTGGTAGCTTTAGGGCTGCATTGGCATCATCATCAACAACGGGGTTTTTTCTTGTGCCTAAGAAATACCAGATAGATGGCAAAGGATGAATGTTTCAACATTGCTAAAACAAACAAACAAAAAGACTTCTCAACTTGTTTAATTCTTCTGTAGCAGTCAAGAAATTTGACCTTTATCATCAATTCCAATTTAGGCCATGTAGTCATCATCATTGCTTGCCGCATTCAATTGCTTTTATTAATTGATGCTCGCTGCTTTATTTTTTCAATTTCCTTCAAAGCTAAAGTATCATCTTCATAATAAAAGTATATTGAGACCCACCAATCAAATATTTGATTTAATTTTTATGTGATGTATTAAAAAATTTCCAAAAAAAAGAAAAAAGCTGGATGATATTGTGGCTTTTTGTTTTTGTTGTTTGTGGGTTGCTGAATGTGGATGTTTTATTTGGAATTTGTCTGTATATATGTGTTTGAAAACCATTAATAAATTAGCCACCAATTATTTATGTCCAACATTGTCTATGTTATTACTAACCCACGCACCCATGGAGACTATATTGTTTTATAAAATAATACATGGTAACGGAATTAATTATATTATTGTGATGATCATGTATATGGTTAGTATTACTACTACAGACTCATCCAATTCTTTTTCTAATCCCTGTTTTAACTGAGACAAGCAAAGAAAATTAGAGTTGTAATAGGGAATGGGACAGAAATTAGCTCATAACGGTGTCTCTTATATTCCTTAGTTTTTAGGAATATTCTTTAAAAGTAGAAATTGTAACAAGGAATGCTATAGAAGTTCCTTAACTCTAGGAATATACGGTATCATATGACTATGAGGAACATGAATTGGTGGGATATTGACAACGTATTGAATTGGTGAAATGCGTGCAAATCTACATTATATTATATTATATTGTATTTAGATATTAAAAAATGGGACGATCGACATGGATGTATGGTTTATTGATTTTGTTTATTCAATTATAATTAATAATATATTTACACCCAAGAAGAGGTTGTTGAGTATGAAAATGATTAACAGACTTGGGTTACTAGGTTGAAGTTTGTTGGACTTGAAGCTCCTAATACGGTGACCCAATTGCCTATCATACCTGATAATTTCAGGGGTATGCTTAAGCTAAGATGTTGTCATTGAAAATTTTAACAAAACATTACATTGCTGTTTCAAATAAGAGAGAGATGACAGATCTTGATTAAACTTTGTTACCCCTTAATTAATGTTACAATAAATCCTTTAAAATTAAATTCGATTATGAAATACTTGCATCGAAAATAATTGTTCTTTATTTTTGTTTCTTGTTTTAATAAGAAATTACGGTTAGAGCTTATATATTATGTGCAAAATTTGAATTGAAACCAAATAATCATAGTCAAAGACTTTGATTGTCCTAACAACCCAATGGTGAAGATCCGTGTATAAGACTTTACAAATGAGAAAAATCTGGACAAATCCCCACTAAGAAAAGAATTTGATTTCACATACGTCATCAAGTGATTCTTGTTTTCTAGTGAAAACTGAATTCTTTTTCCAATTAGATAACCTTCATAAAAAATCTTCACCGCGTTCCAATTAATAGTCGTTAAAACAGTTTGAAAAGGGAACATTACGTGCACTGAATAAGACAAGTAAACTGCAATATGATTAAAAGATTTTGCAACGATTAATTAAACAGCCGAGAGAAAAAGGAACTGCAAAAACACCAAGATATGCACAAAAAGATGTCTAGTTCTTACAGTCTTGCTGCCCCCAAAAGAACCACCTCAACTAGTAGCGCCATGACAGCAAATAGGACCTCAAACACAACGAGATTTATTCACAACACAGCTCTAGCAGAAGCCATGTCATTTATAGAACTTCATCAGCCGCTCACTCCTCATTGGCACATGAAATCGTTTTACCTCAAGCCACCTCCAATAAATAGCCATTAGTGACTGATAACTGAAAGCTAACATGTTACTTCTACTTGTGCGAAACGCAGGAAAAGGCAAAAGTCTAAAGGAATCCTCGCCCACCTGAGAACTACCAACTTCATAGTCGATGATGGGATGATCCAACTTTAATGTCAGTCTCAAGTTGTGCAGCAAATGCTAGTGTTGATTGGACAGCCTTCTGCACGAAACTTGGTGTATTTGAGAAGAGTGGAGTCTTAGAAGAACTAGATAGGTTTGCACTCCAACCACTCGTTGGTGGCCCACCAAAGGAAGGGGAAAGCGTTCCAGTGGTATCCTTGAGCTTATTTGAGTTTTCTCTCTCTTTTCCCTTATTGGAATCAAGATTAGCAGTTTCCTTTGAGGTTGATAAATCTAAATGGCTTCTGTTAAATGACAAAAACTTTACATTCTGGGGCATGGTCAGAGGAGTTCCGTTAGCCTTATCAGTTCCATTAGCATTGGGGGTTCCAGCACCCTGGGCCAACGAGCAAGTAAGCTTTCCTTTGCTCATACCATTTATAGCTGACTTCCCCACCCCATCATTATAAACGGAAAGCAACTTAGAGTATATCTTATTGCTAGAATCATCTGAAGGAGGTTGGCCAAAGGAGAGAAAATTTATTCCCTGCGGTTTCCTTGGAGCTACCACCTCAGACATCCCACTCAACTCAGAAATGCCATCAGGCACTGTGACAGTTCCTTTAGAGCCTGCACCAAAATCATCGCTTCTTTTTGCAGAGGATTCATTCTGATTGTCCTTATTGGTGTTACCAAGTGGCACTACCCCGTTTCGTAAAAAGCTAACTCCTTTGGGTGCCTGACTAACAGTCCTTGGAACAGGTTTCAAAGCTGGGGATTCTATCTGAGCAGGGGAGTTTGCTGCAGAGGATAATCTACTATTTACTTTCTGATGAGATGTGCCACAACTATCCATGGGCCTACTACAGTTTGGGTTATTCAATGGTGATGGGGGCTTCAGTTCGGACTTAAACATTGACATTGGATGGGATCCTTGTTTTTCAGGGGCTGTTTGTTGCGGAGAAATCAAATCATTTTTGGGGACATTTTGTGGTTCAGAGCGAATCTTGGCTGCCATCTGAGATGATGTCATTTATACAGAATACAGTTAAGTCGCATGTAGTATAGAAACAAGTAATAAAATTAGCAAGTAACCGTAAATTAAAGCTTACAGGTACAAGAAGAAAGTCTTACCTCATGGGAAAACATACATTCAGAACCTCTGTTGCAGAAGCCATTTAAAACATAATTGTTGCATGGGTATTTAAAGAGTTCATGGTCATGTGTACATTGGTCTCCTTTCATGCAAGAGTTCCGAGCAAAATGACCGCATGGCTGCAAAAAGGATACATGTTCAATTCTAGAAGCTATAATATAATAAAAGCAACATGTGGATACCCATTGCGCTCGTTGAATTTGTCACTACATAGTCAAAACTCTTAATTCTCTGACAGAAGGGAAAAAGATGAAACTTCATCTTAATAGACAGCTAGCGATCTACAGATAAAAGCAAATCTAGTATATGAGTTGATTGAAAGAAGAAACATGTTCCTATTCTTACAAGCAATGCACATTGCCAAACTGTGAAGTTGGACAATCACTTATTGCTTCTTTATTATGATAGTTGGAAAAAAAATGCATGGCTAATTAAATGTTCAAAGTACTAGTTAAGCATACCTTAGACTTTGTATAGGGAACCGCGTCATGTGAAAATTTGCATTTATCTCCCTGCAGTAAAAGAATATATAAGAGAAAGTTTCAAATTATTTCCTTCATCTCGTGTATTGCTAATTTCTATTGTGGGCAACTAAGCAATGACCCAACACAGTAAAACAATAACACTTTAGTGAATGATCTTGGACAAACCTCATGGCATCTACCCTGTAGATAGTGGCGGCAAATGACAATCTTCTTTGGCTTCACAACTGTTGGCAGCTTTAATCTCTTAACCCCAAGTTCTCTGTTTTTTGCTGCTCTTTTAAGCCTTTCCTTCTTCTGCAGAAAACACTGCATTAGAGAAATGTAGGGAAAACAACATATAACAGGCTGGACACTGAGAATTATTTCCAAACGCAAACCAGATCAAATACAGAACCAGAAGTAGCAGTTGAACATCCTCGCTCATGGGACATATAAGAAAATATTCTTCCCACATTTTTTCTCAATTACCTTTTTTTTAGCTCTTCTTTCCTTGGACATGCCTCTCTTCCTTTTATTTTTGCCTGCATCTTCGTCCTATATAAATTTTGACATCAAATTACAGAGAAATATAGTGTGAGTATCTGATAAAAGTAAAACAGAATTGCAGAGATCAAAACGGATTAAAGCCAAACTGGTCACTCTCTTATGTGGGATGAAGTGAATTGATTTCCATGCCTTAGAAACAGTGAAGACAAGGATATCAACTCATTCAAAAACTACCCATTGCAAAGAAAGTGTATTATCAAGATCATATGCCTCAGACTAACAGCAATACTGCCGAATGAAGATGCCAGATTGTATGACCTCAACTTATGTTGTAAGGGCAATCATTTATAATGTTACCCACAAATACAACATGAACCTAGAAACCATATACAGGAAATTTTCGTAAAACTTTCATAATGTTCATACCATTTCATTGGTCATAGAAATTTGGTTTCCAGAAGCATTCTCCTGATGAATTCTTCCAGGTGGAGTGAGGTTTTCTAAGCAATGGTGAATATCACCACTTTTTGGAGTCTCCATATGACTTGGACAAGGAATTTCCTCTTGCGATTCTTCAGCAGGAATTATGTTTTTCACTTTTTCCAAATGACTCTCAATAGTCACCGTGTTGACCCGTGAGAGATTGGACACTCCACTTTGCTGGTGTCCTCTATCTTTATCCGTAGGAAGGAGGCCATCTACATCAAAATAGCCCTTGGAAGCATGCAAAGTTTCAGTAGTTTCCTCTCCAAGTGATGTGCCATCTGATAATACATCAAAGGACTCATCAGCAACCCCTGCATCCCCAGAGATCTCCCCTTCTTCAGTCTCTCCAGAATTTTGACAAAAGGACGCATCTTTTTTCCCAGAGCTATATATGAGATTCTCCAACTCCATCTCCTTCATTTGTAATTCATGTTCCACATCCTTTGGTGTGTTCTCCTCCAAAACAGTGTCTTCCTCCTGGCTGAGCTGTTTGGCTTTTAATGTTTCAACAACCATATCCGAACCAAAATTAAAGTTACGAACTTCATTCGAGTGATTAAAAGATGAATCCATGTCCATACCAACAACATCTTTTAAAGTATCAAGGTCTTCCATCTGAGCATCAAGGACACTAGACGCATTTGTTAGATCCTCTGTGCTTGGAACATCACAACCATTCATTTGTTCTTCAACAACCATGTAGTCATCAACGCTGATTTGGTTTGATGGAGTTAAAGCTGGCCCACTGTCTCTTGCCAACTCTGGCCGAAGCAATTCTGTTGGTGTTGCTTGTTTACCATCACAACCCTGAAAACCAGTTTTTTCTTTAGTCTCACCCTCTGATGTTTCTCTGACTACCTTATCCCCTGACCCTTTGACACTAGGAGAGACTAATACGTTCGTTGTAATGGCCTGACTATAAGTGATAGATCCATCTTCTTCGCTCACTGATCCTGATTCAAAATCACCGCAATTGACGTTACTGAAGGCAAAACCATACTCGAATATAACAAATTGCAGCAGAGATTTAAGCTTAGGGAATCTAGTTGTCCACATAAAAACCATTACTCCTAATGCAGGGATTCAGGTTAGCTCAAATGACTAAGGGGAAAAAAGAAATAGAGAAATACTTTATCGCATCAAACAACGAGAGTAAAATTCTTGTTCGCCGCGATTGCATAACCTTACAGACAGAAAGGAAGGCAGAAGCCGACACGAAAAAATTAACTCTTTCCGCAATTTTAACTTCCTTTGCCTAATTATAACAAATGGAAGCTGGCGTAGAACAAAGTGCAAACAGAAAAGCATACAGAATATGTAATACCTTGCATTTGGAGCTGAGCGCGGTAGTGAGAGAGAATTCGGATGAGCGAGGCATATGTACGGCTGTGTAGCGGCCGGCGGCGGTGCGGCGGGAAAGAACATGCGGTTTGCGTGGGATTTACGGTTAAGCTCTGCAGCGGCGACGAGTCCTCCATTAAGGCGGCACATCCCCAACAAAAGGACCCGCTGGCAGTATCCCAGAGAAGTCAACAATGCAAAGAACTAGGGCTTTAGTAGGGAGAAAGATGAAGAAACAGTCTCCTTGTTCCTTTTCAATCTATTTTTCTAGACTATTTCGTTCCTAATATCCCTCCGCTACTTACACCACCCGAATTTCCGATTGCGGTCTTCACTTTCCCCTATCTCTGGAACAGCAACTCCTTGGAGTAGTTAGTCGGCGCAATTTACGGGCATGCGCATCAAGACAGGGCTGCTGCAAAAGTATTGGGGAAGATGATTCAGACTTAGCGTGTCTTCCCACTTTTTAAATGTATCTATTTATTAAAATAGAATTTTAAGCCAAATATAGTAATATAAATACATTTTAGTTTTGAAGAATAATTATAATTAAACGTTTTTTCTTAATTAAATATCCAAATTTTCAGAACCAAGAAAATGATATAGTTTTCGATTAAAGACCAGAAATATGAATTTTCAATACAAAATAAGATATAGAATATAATTTCTAGAATAGTATTCGATATGTTTTTTTTTAATCAATACGCTTTTGTCCTTGTGAATTATCCAGTTTCAATACTTAGAGTATGAGGTAATAGTAGAACCTGCGATTCTGATTTTCTCCAACAACCATGTTCTACACCATCTAGCCTTTGATTTTATTTTTAAGCTTAAATATGACGGGGCAACCTCATAAATACAGTAATGGTGATATCAACATAATAGTAAATGAAAATATTTTATCATGGTATAGTGTTATTTTTATAATTTTTTCCCAGAAGCGCGACCAATGGAAATGCCAGAAAACTTGAACTTTGAAAGCAATCGTCCATATTTAAACCGTTCCACGGACATTAGTCAAGAAACTGCAACAAGAGTTCTAGAAACAAGGAAAATGTTGATAAAGTAGTCGATGCGAAAGCCCCTGATAAGACCAGAAAGTGCAAAAGATCAAGAACTCCGCCAGAAAGGAGATTTACAAACAACTATAGTTTTCAGATAAGACCAGAAAGCGTGAAGGGGCAACCGGATTACCGGTTCCTGTTAAGGATGTTTTCCCATTGATGACAGAAACAGAACCAAAACCCGAGTTGACTGCAATACATTACAATCTTTACTATATTTTATTGTCTCTATAGTTTTGTGCGGAGAAGATATGCATATCGAAGTTGATGCATCAGCGGTTCAACCACTCATCAGCCAAACCGTTTCTTGAATAAATGGTGCCTCTTAGCCGGATCTTTAGGTTTGCTCTTCATCTGGCCGTGTGCTTTTTTACCAGTACTGCAACAAAGAGATTACATGGTCAGGTCCCACATAGAGATGCTATGATGTTTACACTCATCAGGATCTCAAACACAAGCTGGATTGGTAAAACTAAGAAAAAGCGAAACAAGTCAAATTCGAAGACGGGTTTAACATACATTTTATCACATTAGCAAAATTAGTAACTTCAATCGAATTTCAAATTGAAGTCGGATAAGAATTCCACAAGCCTGAACAGGCTTCAGCATATAAGAGATGGTATGGTATGGAGGAATAAGATCTAATGTTCATTCCTGCAAGGAGCAAATGAAAGAAATTTAAGGGACAAACTTATGATGCATACCTATACTCCATATACAGCATTCCATTAGCTCCAGACATTGCACTCATGGATCCGGCTGAACGACGGGCTTTCTGAAGGGCAATATCATCTGCATCTTCTTCTAGCTGTTCCAGGCCAACTTCATTGTCACCCGCACTTAGCACCTTTTAGGGAACAAAACGAGTATTAGCATTTTACAAGATTTGTTCCCGGTCTAGAAAAAGAATAACATCTCAAACTATATGATGAGCTATTAGTTTAAAAGCAGCGATTAGCCGACACCAAAGATAGGTTTAGGTTTTAGATTAGAGTGTTACCTTTCCTAAAAGTGCAAGCTGATCATCAAGACGATGGTAGCTCAACTCAGGGCCTGAATCAGCAGGAGGCAAGCTTGTGATCACCTGAAACATATTACAACAGTCGTAAATGAAATGTAGTGAAATAAAAAAATCTTGTGACAGAAAGCAGCATAGAAAAAACAATAATAGACAGATAATCGGTGTTCAAATGGTACCTTAAAACTATATCCTTGATCAATCAAAAACTGCTGCCTTTTCGTTGAATAATACATTTCCTACATCAAAAAAGCAGAGAAATTTTAAGTGCCTAAAGATGAAAAAAATAGTGAGTTGGACAGGGTATGGTAGAGTTTCTAGTAGCTAAAGATACCTGAGTGTCTGTAGATACAAGTGAGTAAAAAAATGCATTGTACTCTTCCTTGCCTCCTGCCAACCTGTCTTGAGGCTTCCCCTGACAACCAAGAGCATTTATTGAATAAGACTTAAAGTCTTAAAGCTTTATCCTTAGAAGGCAAATCCAACTTGAGGTACTTTTTTTGCAATAAGATGAATGAAAGATAAACAAAACGGAAAAGACGAGGAAAAAACTGCGACTTACACAATGTGCATCATATATTGTAGGAAAAAACACAGAAGAAAATAGTAGCTGGTATCTCGCAACAGTTGTTTATACATATGCCAACACCCATAAGTCCATAAGCCTTGAGGCTTTTGAGGTTTATAAGTGTTTCAACAATAAAGGAGGAGGATCTAACTACTAAATAGTTAATACAATACCCATTAAATACCGTGCTAACTACCTAATAAGAAGTCGAGCAAAACATGGAAGCTAAAAGTGAGTAATTGTCTTCTCTCTCTCTCTCTCGTGTGTGTGTGTTTGTTTTGAGAAGTTCTTCTCTCTTCTTGAGAAAGGAAAAGTAAGCTGATATTCTCTCATACTTTAAAGATGAACGCGGTGTATGTTGAAAGCTACTTACTGAGAGCACTCTGTGATGTGACATACAAATAATTAAATTTTATTGCTATGCACTTTTATCTAAAGAACCCACCTTAGCCCTGAGAATACGACCAAGTCGTTGAGCCTCTTGACGCCTAGAACCAGCATGTGCTGAAATTTGAATGATCACATTAGCCTCAGGAATATCTATAGAATTATCACCAACCTGTAAAAATTAGCAAGTCATTAACCATTACATCACACCATAGACTTATAGTAAAATCATAGAATGTTAAAAAGTTCAACTTGACAAAAGAGAATAAATCGTGACTCATTCTGTATTATCATATGTATGCAACGCAAATTATATTTCATGTTTTCCTGTGCTCACGACCAATTGGAGATAAACACATAAACATTAGGAAAAGACAAGTTGGTCAACATACCTTTGAGAGGAAAATGGTGTTCACATCTCGACTGGTTTTGAATGCTTCAAGAATTTTTGTTCTTTCAGGATGGCTGCAAATTAAATGGAAGTCCCAAGAAGTCCAAAGTTCAGAAAATTTGATAATTCTTCTTGACAACATAAAATCTTTTGGGTGGAGTTGTGGGGTAGAATTGTCACACTAACCTGGTGGCACCATAAATCATAGGTTTCCGGAGCTTCATTGCATACTCTGTCAATGCAAAAAGATTGTCTGCAAAAACTATAATCTTATCACCTCGTTGCTGTTCGTGGAATCGGATAAGGAACTCACAGGCCCGGAACTTGTTGGGGTTCATCACATAAAGTGCCTGAAAGGTAGAAAGCCAAACATGTGTCACAGAACAAACTACAGGCATTCAATCAACCAACAACTCAAAATCATCTGCCAAAACTCTATGAAGTTGTTAGGTTCAAGCCTCATTCCCCTGGAACACCACAGCCCATCTCAGAAGAGCCAAAAGGTAGAATAAAAGGACATTCAAGGGTTTGGCCTTTTACAGTTTAGCACCTCTCCCTAGTACTTATAGATGGAGATGATGAGTATTTAAGGAGTGAAGAGGGAACTGCAAGTGACAATGAGGAATTTAACTAGGAAAAGGATGGCTAATTTGTTTAGCTCGATGATAATAAGCAGTTATGCAAAATAGGACCCATTCTGAGCATGTAGCTCAGGAACGTGTTGCCATAGTAGCATATCAAGGCACAATTGCTCCAGCAACCCAAAATACCTTTTTTCCCAAATAGTTGGTGAGAAGTAGGAAAATGACATATATGATATATATATATACATATAATAGTCATTCATCTAAAAGAATGAGTTGTCTGGAGCAACGCAGCTTAACATCCTATAAGCTGGCTCCTATTCAAGAAAAATACTACAATAATCTCTTGAATTCTTACTTGTTTTTTCTTTGAATTTTCTTTCTTCAGGTACTCGGCAAAGAACTCCTTTGTCATTGGACACCAAACTTCCGCACACTGAACATTTGCAATAAATCCTCCTTTGACCAGGTCCAACCAGTTTGCTTCATACAACTTTGGACCAATAAGGAAGTTCAAATCAGTAATCCTTTCATCCTCTCTCACAAGAGTTGCTGCAATCAATTGGTATTATCAACAACAAATTATTTTCCATGAATGAAACACAACAGGAAAGCATAGAACAACGATGAATATAAGATTTATCATTTTAATTTAGAAGAATACAAACCAGTGAGCCCGAGTTTGCAGTGAGACTTAGTTAGAGCAATGACCTTCCTGAACATTTGAGCAGGAACCACGTGCACCTGGTGTTTTGAAGAGATGAACACGTATGTCGCAAAAATCCAGATAAACATCATATTCATCCAAAATATGAGGGGTAAAGATTGCAGACGACGCATTACCTCATCCATGAGAAGCAGTCCCCACTCTCGGTTCCTTATTTCCTCAATTATCTTTTCAGCTTCTTCAGAACGTTTTCCACCGAATGCAATCATATTGTATGTTGTCACCACAACCCCAGCATTGCCACGGAATCTCTCTTTGCTGTCAGATGTGAAACGGCATATTTGCTCTTCTTTAATGGTTGACCACAACTTGAACTGGAAAGCCCACTGATCTACAGACACCGCATTTGTAGCCAAACAAAGACAGCTCTTTCTTATTCTGCACGCTGCAGAGACACCAACTAGAGACTTTCCGGCACCACAAGGTAGCACAATGATACCAGAACGTGCTCTGCCTGAAACGATAGAAAATTTAGACTTAGCAATGATACAAGATTCTTCCACTGAATTAGTGAAGCTTAAAAGTCCTTCCCAGTAATATTTCCCCAAAGATAAAGGCATTCATCCATCACTGGAATTGAATACCATAAACCTCACATGGAATCTGTAACAAAATAAGAAAAAATGGCACATAGATAAATTGAAACCTCTGTAAAGAGAGAAGTGTTCATGAGGGTTGGTGGGGAAGGAAGGATTATATATAAATATAAGGAAAAATAAATAAATGTAACACCCTCCATCCTACCCGAGTACATAAAAGAATTAATCAGAAGGTGAAATCAGACCCATTTCATTCATAAGAAGAGCATAGAAGCAGCCTAAGTCATGCTAAAGAATCAGAGGAGGTTTTAAAAATAGGTTACTCCAGGAACTAAAGCTTTTTTTTCTCAGTTATTAATATTCAGCTGAAGAACTACCAACCCTTATTATTACCTTAACTTAAATCCTCTTATACATTTCTCAGTTGTGCAGATATACATAACAGATGATCTTATAGAACATACACAAGACATTGAAATAGCGAATGATGTGCATAAGCTGGATCCAAGGACCATTACCATTTCCAAACATCTTGCTGAGACTCTTTTCTTGATAAGGGCGTGGTTGAGCATGGGGCTTCAACTCCACCTCAAGATCAGGATTGACCTGAAATTCATAACATAAATGGAACTCTTGATTACGAATAAAGATAGGTAGAAAGATGCTCCAACTCTCAATTATGAAGTCAATCTCCTTGCTTTAACCATGGTACAGATTTTGAAGAACCTGAAGCTACTTACCGTATCATTTCTGAAGTCATACTCCTCTAACATCGGATAATTTAAAGCATTAGGCAAACATCGTTGCTTTACATTTTCAACCTGGGAAAAAATTAAGCCAATTAATGACCTACGTCAATTCAAAGTTATCCTCAGAGGTTTGACAAAATAAACATAAGACAAATCATCCAGAGATACAGCCAGAGGATGAACATTTTTGACAAGACAAGAAACTCAACTCTGCTTAAGGGCATCAAGAAACCAACCTGAGCAGGGTCAATTTGAAAGGCATGAGTTTCTTTTTCTTCTGTTGCAGCAGCCAACTCAGCTTCATTAAGCAACTCGTCGTGAGCACCTTCTATTTCACGAGCAGACTTTCCAATTGTAAACCCATCGTCTCCACGTAATCCCTGAAGAAAAAAGCAGACAAAAGCTTGTAATACATCACCAAACACATGCAAAAGTTGCAACATCTGATGTAGAAAAACCCCAGCCAATTTTTATATAGTTTGAAAGGTAAGTAAAGCAACCACATCTCACAAACAGCATACCTCGGAGGAAATTCTAGCTCGTCCTATAACTTCATCTTTAAGCAAAGTCTTTAACACCTGGGAAAAGGCATCGGTTAAGTACAACAGCACCCCCCATATTTCTTAGAAACTTATCATAGATAAGATCAGCATATATTACCTCCGGAAATGGGGACTCCACAAAGTATTTATTCTTCTTGAGGACCAACTTCACTTTACCATAATTAGCAGTAGAATTATGAATGAAGTCAATCATTTCTTTAGGAAGCATGGTCTTTGATAGTTTATTCAATACAGAAATAATGGTTTCTGTCTCAAGTCCCACCGACACAGCTGCATATAAAGAATGCGGAGTCAAGTTGTACTCGTGCATCGACTCTGGCCTGTAGAACAGCATGTGCATCAAATCCTATTCCAGACTACTGAATGTGCATAGCAATAATTATAGAAGTAAATGACAAAACAAAAGGAAAATATAAATAATATTATTTGTCTATTAAAATGGTAGGCTAAGCAAAAGTCGGCTTCATCTTCTGTTCCATACAGCTACTTTTCCACTGGTATTTGTGATATATCTTCCACTGGTGCTCCCAACTCAGCCAGATTAGATTGACCGGTAAGAAAAAAATCATTCATTACAGTAGAAATGTAGATTTATTAATTTCAGCACTTCAATGATTCAGTACTAGTAGAGATGTATAATCCTCATACTGAATATATCTCCATGAGAAGAACACACTACAAAAAACGAGTGAACTAAAAGAGAACACGGGTGCAGTTTTTAATGAGTTAATTATCATATACTAATGGTCTACTAGAGGCTTCGTGCTCATCCCAATGTTGGTCTACCATATGAAATCTACTTTCTTTGATGCAGCGGTGGATGATGATCGTGTAAAACATGGACATTTGGGGAAAGCAGCCAAAATATAGGAGAACACTTTTTAGCACAACATGTTATACTGCTATCAAGTGATAGCATTTTAAAAACCTCAAAATGAAGAAATAGTTCACAATTAACCAAACTGCAACGAAATGTACCTGCAAACTGGTTCAGCAATGGCAATGAGGAAATCATACGCCTGCTTGTATAATGCGGAGAATGTCTCGAGGAAAATTCGACCATCGGCACAAGCCCATAATGGCCGATTCGCATGATCAGGTTTGAGTTCCAATTTCGTGAAATCCCTCTTTTTTCCCTCACCTTTCATATAAATCAGAATACTTCGAATTATTTGTTTCAAGAAATTCAGGGGAACAGAAGGGGAGTTCAATCGAAGTATTCGTACCATCGCGAAGGTCATCATCGGGATCTTCTCCGAAATGAGAACCATGGTCTTCCGCAGCCGAAGCCCTATGCTCATCCTTTAATTCAATAAATTAAGCCAACTCATTTTCACGAATCTTAATGTAAAATAAACTCAGTGGTTTGCGGAAAATGCAGAAAAAAACATATGCATCAACGGATTATAAGCACCTTTGAGAACTTTATCCTTTTGAAGGGTCGATTTTTGTCACCTGAAATTAGAAGGGAGTTTTACATCAAATTATGCGCATCAAGGTTCAATCTCTCCGCCAAAACTCAACGCTGCTGTGTGCGTGTGCGGTGTGTTTCGACTCGTATTAGTTGCTTAATTCTACTATATTTGATTGAATTACCGTTTCCCATTTTGCTGTTCGCTGGGCTTTCTTCAACTTGCAGAAGTTGCGTTTGTTCGTCTTATATACATGTCCGGTAGACCAGCACCGAGTTGAGAAAAAATTTACAAATTGCAATTTTAGTCCCTATAAAAATCACACCTACAATATAAATAAACAAATAAATAAATTAAGCATTCACCTTTTTTATTATCATTCATCTTTACATAGGTCGGTTCGGTTACTTACACGCGTAATACTCCTATTGTTGGATTTCGGTTTTAAATATAATTTTGTAGTTTGTATGTAGGATTTTCGAGTGTTAAAGGCTACAGTAATAAATAATTTAGAGAACATATGCTGTTACAACTTTTTATATATAGATTAAAAAAGGTTAATTATATCAACTAATATTATTTTTTTCTCTTTTACCATTTTCACCTAAACCTTCAAATGTTATAAAATAAAAATATTGCACTTTATTTAAAAAATTTAACGTAATATTTTAACATTTTAAATTTTTAATATAATATTTACTTATTTTTGCATATATCGCGTAAGAGTTTAAAAGCTGTATTAACGTCAACAAAAAATTTCAATTGTATTCATCTTATTTGACTATTTTAATCCATGTATGCCAACCAATTAAATGTTAATTTTGAATTTTAACAATGTTGATGTTCAGTTACAAATACCATTATCTCTAGACAATTTAGTCATCTTCTCAATTGGTTTTATGAGTCCCAAAATAATGTGAAGTTCAATACAATTCAATATTTATTTTTGTATAATCGGTTAATTGTGTTTGAGATAATCTTTTAATTTTTAAAATCTTAATATAACAATTATTTATTTTACACTTTTTGCATGAAACTTTCAAATACTGCAAATTTTAAGACAACGTTTCAATGCTTTTACAATTCTAACATAATATTTGTTTAGTTTTGCAAATCTCACATGAAAATTAAATAATAAAAAAAAGAGCTACCAATTTTGACATCAACGAAAAATCCCAGCCTATTAGGCTGCTTTGAACTTATGTATGGCAATTGATTGAGTGCAGATGTGATGTTTTAGACAATAACGATGTTCAACCTCAAATTTTTAACATTTTTAAACAACACAATAATCTTCTCAATTTGTTAATTTAAATCCATAAAATGATGTGAAAGTTCAACACAATCCGCTATATAAATCGCGGATGCTGGTTAAAAATGCTACAACATGTTAGGTGATTTAGCAGTAAAATAAATTAGGATATTAAATATGCATTATTTCAAAAATTAGAAAAATTATGTTGTGTTATGCTATATTTAAAAAAACTATAAAATATTATGTTATGTTACATTTACGTTTACATTATTTTAAAGGTTATGTTAACGCTACGTTTACCAAAAAAATATAAAAAAATTATGTTGAAATTTGCATATTTTTAAGTTTATGCAATAAAATCCTCTCTCTCTCTTAAAAAAAAAAAGTTTAATGTCCGAGTCAACTCGGGTGCAGCTGGGCTCCTTTCCAGCGGGTCCAACCAACCACTCGGAATTCTTCAATTCGCCATTGCTTCCTTGTTGGCTTTTCATCGCCATCTCTCTCTATCTCTGTTTCTCTCCCATTTCCACTATTATTTCCGTCCACAACGCCGGGAGCAGACGTTGGCTAACTCGTCGACATGAGCGGTCATGACTCCAAGTATTTCTCCACTACCAAAAAGGGTGAAATTCCCGAGCTCAAAGAAGAGCTCAATTCACAGTACAAGGTCATCCTTCTTTTGATTTTCATTTTTATTCAAGTGCAGCTTCGGGATGATACATTTCTGCCTCTCTGTGATTCACATTGCTCAATTCAGTACTCTGTTCGTTGATCTGCGGCATCTACACTGACGGATCCTTCATTTCGAATATAGTTCAGTCTCGAAAGGCTTGGATCTACTAGCTTTTCTGATTCATATCGTTTTGGATTTTTTTTTTGTCGTGTCTGATCCATGTTGTTAAATGTGCGTGATTTGTCTGAGTGAATTATGTCCTGCATTGTGATAGCTTTGTGTATAATCAATGCTAATAAGCTTGCTCTTGAGTTTTTGGCTCTGTTGAAATTGGAAGCCTGACGTCGCCTTTGTCATTTCAACTACTTTCGATGTAGGATAGGAGAAAAGATGCTGTTAAGAAGGTGATTGCCGCAATGACAGTGGGAAAGGATGTCTCCTCACTCTTTACAGATGTTGTGAATTGTATGCAAACAGAAAATTTAGAGCTCAAAAAGCTTGTGTATTTGTACCTTATCAACTACGCAAAGAGCCAGCCTGATCTTGCCATTCTTGCTGTAAATACATTTGTCAAGGTAAAATTAAATCACGAGAAGTGAAGATTTTATTCCAAAATTGCTGCATATGTAATTAGTTAGTTTTTGGCACCTGCCACTTTCAGTTTTGAGGCACAAGATTATTTTCAATCCCACTTTTAGATTGATAGGAGTACCTTATCGCTAAAACCAATAAGAAATTAAGCTACTTTCCATTATAAAGCACATATTTTCTTGGAATATAAATTCATAGGAACGCTTGTTAGATTCAATTAGTTTAATTCAATTTGAAAGAAGATAAGGTCATAATTTGATATATTTTTATAAGATAGAAATAAAAATTGTCACTTGGGAACCACCTGGAGGTCATCTTGGGCTGGCTAGATGGGATGGTGCTGAGCAAGACCGACCAGGCCAATGGCTGGGCATCTGAGCCCTATATGGTGCCTAGGGGACATGTGTGAGCTTTTGCAACAGTATCTAAAGCTTTCAAGAATAAAATCTGACTCTTCATTATAACCTTTTGGTGTGCTGACAGTCCTTTTGATTGGATTGTGTTTCTCCAGGTACTTGATTTAAACTTTTACTATGCCTAGTTTTTCCTGGAGTTAGTCACAGACACACAGTAGGACTTACATTTCTTGCAAAATGCTCGTGATCAATGTTATACTTTATAGAACAACTAGCTATAGAACATGTTGCTCTGATGTTCATTTACTTTACTGTGTCTCTCAATCATATGAAACTCATGCCCAGAAGAGTATTAAATTTGAAGGGCTTCTCGAATCGCAGTGAAATCTTCTCATTTGCGGAAGTCTTAATTTGAACATGTTAATGCCCCACCTTTCTGTGTTTCTGTTGCACAACTTGTGTTTTAGCCATCAGAATCAGCTAAAGTTGACTCATTAGTACTAATGAGTTCTATTTCGAAGTTATAAATGCATGATTGTGAGTGTAGGATTTTTCCATTTCAGTGTGATTCAGTAATATAACAAACATTAATACATGGAACCTTTTCTTATCCGATAAAAAAAAATTATTATTAAGAAAAATCAGTAGTCATCAAAGGGACTAGATGTTTGCCTGATTTTTCAGCATAGTTTGTACCATATGTGCTTGCTACTTTTTAAAAACTAGTTTTTCTTTGAATCATACCATAATTGATATTATCAAATATCAATCACCAAAAAAGCTGCACATTTATTTGAATCAATTTAGAAGACACTAGAGTGAAGGCTAACTTTCCGGTGAACATGTTGATCCAGGATTCTCAGGACCCAAATCCGCTGATCCGTGCTTTGGCTGTGAGGACAATGGGATGCATTCGTGTTGATAAAATTACAGAGTATCTATGTGATCCTTTGCAGCGATGTCTCAAGGTTAGTTACATTCCGTTCAGCTGCCTGCCTTTTTGTAATTATGAGTGCTAATATTTAAAGTTCTTAGCTATGAATCTAACTATGAAAGCATGACTAAAATTTATGGTTATGTATGCAACTGCCATTTTCTTCTGTTTTCCTCCATATCAGGATGATGATCCATATGTGAGAAAGACAGCAGCCATATGTGTTGCTAAACTTTACGACATTAATGCTGAGTTAGTGGAGGATAGAGGTTTCTTGGATGCTCTCAATGATTTAATATCGGACAATAACCCAATGGTTGTTGCAAATGCAGTTGCTGCACTTGCAGAGATTCAAGAACACTGTAGAAGACCTGTTTTTGAGATTACCGGCCACACACTCTCAAAGCTTCTCAGCGCTTTGAACGAATGCACAGAGTATGTCTTGTTGCATTTTTCTTGAATAGTGATAAACTCATCTGAAGAATGACCCTTGCATATAATGACCAATACTCTGGAACACAATATATTAACCTGATGTGTGAATATATCTATGATTTGTTTCCCTCTTATTATTCCAGAAAGCAAAGAATGTGGTAGTTTTCACTTCCCCCCTTCTCTCGTATTCTAGTTATGTGGCTGAATCCAAGCAGCTATGGTCATTGACGTGTGTGATAAGTACTCAGATTAGATTAATCATTATTATGTGGAAGTTAGTATGTTTTTGGCTCCGAACTGCTCAATATAGTTGACGGACTTATCATATCATGCTATGCCATAAAACGTTTAATTTTATTGCTATGACCTACTATTTTTTAAAACATATGTTGCATCTAGTTTTTTAAGACTTCCACCTTCAATTTACTTAAATTTTGCATCAATTTTAGGTGGGGTCAAGTTTTCATTTTGGATGCTCTTTCCAATTATAAATCAGTGGATGCTCGTGAAGCTGAAAATATTGTAGAACGAGTTACACCACGATTACAGCATGCAAATTGTGCTGTTGTTCTTTCAGCTGTCAAGGTTGTAGCTTTCTGCCATTATATTTTTATTTATTAGTATTATGACCACTTAGTCTTCCCACCATATCGCGCAATTTTGCAGCTTGTGATTCCTTAACATGTGTTTTTGCTTCTGTTTCCTTTCTTTGTCTTGTTGCTATTCCCAATTTGTATAAAATTACAAGTTATTTATTTTATGTTAATCGTAAACACATAATAATTGCAGATGATCCTTCTGCAAATGGAAATAATAACAAGCACAGATGTAGTAAGGAATCTTTGCAAGAAAATGGCCCCACCTCTAGTGACATTGCTTTCTGCTGAACCAGAAATTCAGTATGCTGCATTGCGAAACATAAACCTTATTATACAAAAGCGGCCCGCTATCCTGGCCCATGAAATCAAGGTAATCAACTTGGGTTTCCTCACTTGTGCTAGATTGTACTGTTATTCTGAATTGGCAGTTGGGTTGTGGAAGTAAACTCACTATTACCGCTATCTTTTTCTTGTAGGTGTTCTTTTGCAAATATAATGATCCAATTTATGTGAAGATGGAAAAGTTAGAAATCATGATAAAGCTTGCTTCAGACAGAAATATTGATCAAGTAAGCTAACTTGGTTGGAGTGGGTTGCTTCATACTATCATTGCACAAACTAGAAATCATTGGAATTGTAACAAGAGTTAGAGTTCTTAATCTTTTCAACCTGGCTCATTTTTCCTTTTTCATCAGGAGTTACTGTTTTATTCCATTATAATTCTCTCTTCATCCACAAGTTCAGGTCCTATTGGAGTTCAAAGAGTATGCTACAGAAGTCGACGTAGATTTTGTAAGGAAAGCTGTCCGTGCTATTGGACGATGTGCCATCAAGTTAGAGAGAGCAGCTGAATGGTGTATTAGTGTGTTACTTGAGTTGATTAAGATCAAAGTAAACTATGTCGTTCAAGAAGCTATAATTGTGATTAAGGATATATTTAGGAGATATCCAAACACGTATGTCAATACTTCTTATATTTTCATATCTTGGCATAAATATGCTTTTTAATCGAGTATTTATTGCAATTTTCAACTTAAGAAATTTTGCTTTCTTTCAGCTACGAGTCTATAATTGCTACACTTTGTGAGAGCTTAGATACCTTGGATGAGCCAGAGGCAAAGGTACTCCATAGGACATGAACCTTTTGACACTGCTTCTGTACGTTGAGAGCTTCATTATCCATGTCAATTTGTACAGGCATCGATGATCTGGATAATTGGTGAATATGCTGAGAGAATTGACAATGCTGATGAGCTTCTGCAAAGCTTTTTGGAGAGTTTCCCAGAGGAACCTCCACAAGTCCAGTTGCAATTGCTAACTGCAACAGTTAAACTTTTCCTTAAGAAGCCAACTGAAGGCCCACAGCAGATGATCCAGGTTTGTTTTGTTGATCCCCTGTATGCTTTCCACACCCTTGGAAGGTGGTTATAGTCTCTGCCTAGTGGACCAAGTTCTGTGATTATCTGAACCTGATGTAACTATTTGAGTATATATATTGTAAGGTTTCACTTATACCAAGAATGTGAATGAGAAGAAATTTTACATGGGAACTATCGATTTGATCCTAGAGAAGAAGTGATGGTTAAAAGAAGACAAATATTTATTCCTGTTGTGTGTTTCTTAAGGTGTTTGTTGGCACATGACTAACTCTATAATCTAATTAATAGGTTGTTCTGAATAACGCAACTGTTGAGACTGATAACCCAGATCTTAGAGATCGTGCATACATATACTGGAGACTTCTCTCTACTGATCCTGAGGTATGCAAGTGATTCTTCTTTAGATTCTTGACTTTGCCAGCTTCTACTTTATTTCTTCATGACTATTGGACTTACTTTTGTGGAAAAATTAAGTCGTCTTGAAATGTTGCATCTTATTTTTAGTATATGCACACTAGTATAATGGAGAAAAAAATATAATATCAAAAATTTGGTAGACATGTGCACCTAGGGTATTAGTTGAAAGAGTTTTGAGTTGGGAGGCTGGAGTGGCGAATTCTGAATGCAAGATACTCTCTGGTCTTCATTTATCTGAGCAATATTTCATTTCTTGTTCATTTGAAAATTGTCTGTTCTGTTCGTGCAATTTTTGTTTTTGTATTTATTTGATATAGAAATGGCTTCAGTCAGTGTTTGCTTATAGGACAGCTCTCTACTCTATATTGTCTGCTTCGTGTTACTAGAGCTAGTCTAGGTATGGAAGTGTGAAAGCAGTGGTGGGATGAAGGTTTCTCTGCAAGCTCAAAGCAATGTTTTCCATATTTTCAGGCAGCAAAGGATGTTGTTTTAGCTGAAAAGCCTGTAATCAGTGATGACTCTAATCAACTTGACCCTACTCTCCTGGATGAGCTTCTTGTCAACATTGCCACATTGTCCTCTGTCTACCACAAGCCACCTGATGCATTTGTGACTCGCATGAAAACCATTCAGAAAATAGAGGAAGAGGAATATCCCAATGGAAGTGAAGGAGGTTATTCCAAGCCACCTGCCCATGGAGCTGGTACTAGTGCCTCCTCACCAGCCCCTACAAGTAATTTTCCATCCTCTGCTGGAAGACAACAGCCAGCTGCTCCTGCACCTGTGCCCGATTTACTCGACCTAATGGGCATGGATAATAGCAGTGCCATTGTATCAGCTGATCCAACTACCACAGCTGAGTATGTTGGCTATATTTTTGTCAGTTTGTTATACTTCTTGTTAAGACACGATTGAGGAGTTGTTTCATGGGATTGTACCTTTGATGCAGACCTCCCTTGCCAGTTGTATTACCAGCTGCTAGTGGACAAGGTCTACAAATAAATGCTCAGCTGATAACAAGAGATGGCGAGATATTCTACAGCATGTTATTCGAGAACAAGTCTCAGATTCCGCTTGATGGGTTTATGATTCAGTTCAACAAGAACACATTTGGTCTTGCACCAATTGAACCTCTCAAGGTAATTGTAATGATGTTATGTTGTCAGATATCTGCTATACTGTTTATGAGCTGATACCTCGGTCCAATCAGGTACCGCAATTGCAACCTGGGACGTCTGCAAGCATTCTTTTGCCTATGGGTTTTACCCAGAATACATCTACTGGTCCAGCAAGTTCGCTTCTGCAGGTTGCTGTGAAAAATAATCAGCAACCTGTTTGGTATTTCAATGACAAATTTTCATTATCTGTATTATTTACAGAATATGGAGCAGTAGAACGGACTGCATTTCTTCGGGTAAGGGTATCCTGAATCCCTCTGTATTGTTTAATGAAGTTGGAACTAATATTTGATTAGAATGGTATAGTTTGAACTTTATATTGACCAGCAAGATACATAGCAATAACTTTATTGCAAAAAACTGATAACTATATATGCTTCTACCAATTACGCAGTCATGGAAATCTTTACCTGATTCAAATGAGGTCTCCAAGGAGTTCCCGACAGTTGTGCTGAGTAGTGTTGAAGCGACATTAGACCGGCTGGCTGCATCCAACATATTCTTTGTTGCTAAGCGCAAGCACTCAAATCAGGATGTATTGTATCTCTCATCCGAGGTTCCTGGAGGGTTCCCTTTCTTCATTGAGCTCACAGCAATCATTGGTGTCCCTGGCATCACATGTGCAGTAAAATGTCTATACCCTGATATGGCTCCACTTGTCTTCGAAGCAATCGAGAGCATCCTCAAAAGTTAAGAGGTTTATTGCCTGATTCCATTTCTCTTGGTTCCTGGGAGATCTGTTGCAGTTCTCTTTCTGATATAGGTTGTGTTTATTTTCATAATTTTTAGTTAATGAGATTGAAGCAACTTATCATTGGTTTATCTACTCTAGTTTTCCTATCTATCAAGGATAGAGATGTATTTGATCCTTGGATTTTAGATCTCTGTATCCCATAGGTCGTAGGGGCTCTCATATTTAATTTGATTTTTACTATTCTGTATGAGAAAATTTTCAGCAAATATGGATATTTAGAGCGAACGATCATGCTTGGTCAATAACTCCGTTCTCTTTCCAGGCTAAGTTTTTATGCATCATTCTCGAGTGATTTTGGGCTTCGGGTCTGAATGTGAATAGTTATAAAGGAAAACTCTTATTACGCTTTTATTACTTTTATTTTATCCTCCTTTGATTCTCCAACAAATTTGAAATTTCCCTCATCTTGACAATATTTGGGAAACTGCTTCGTTGCGCTTTAATCAGGGGATTTTCTTTCTTTTTTTATTTTTTATAACTTGTGTTTATGATTGGACATATATCTGTCATTCATTATAAAATTTGCTCAATGTCTAATGGGGAAGATATTGTTATGGACGTATATTAAAGACTCGAATAAAATTATTAAAACAAGTTTTAGGGAAAGAACAAATTAAGACTGCTCGATAACATGATTACATTCTTTTTCTGAAAGAATGAATCCTTACATTATTATAAAGAGGTACAAGTATTCACACATATAAATAAAGTGATTTTGTAATCGAGACTATCTTATTATGATCCGAACGGGAACCAGTTGATTGTTCCTTTCCCTTTACGTATTAGACCTTTATTAGGAGCTCTTGAAATCACACACACACAAAAAAAGAAAAACTTCCAATGCCAAAAAATTGCTGTTCAGATTGGATCCATCAACAAATTTGATATTTCGTCTGGTTTTTTTTCATTTCATGAATGCATATCGTGAATTGGGAGATACAAAGAGACTGCATTTTAAAATCGTGAATAGAATTTCATCAGAGAAATAATACCCCATACCTTTTTTTCTTTAAGACGAACTATACCCCGTTCTTTCTCATCATTTCCATTAAAATATTGCTATTATTGAGAGCTTTACTTTATTTGACAGGAAGAAAATCAGAAAAAATATCTAGAAAAGACGACGCCCAAGTTAGGTTTAATTTCTGTAAAGGTTACTAAATTATCGTGTTTTTATGAAAAAAAAATACTAAACTATGATTAGTATCAAAATAGATACTAAACTTTTATTCTTTTTTTTTCCTTCAAATATAATACTTTTCTCTCTTTTATCCATGCATAAATAGCAAATGATATTCTTTTAATGACTTTAAATATAGTAAAAAATAAAACAAAAAAAAAATCAGATAACAATATAAAATAATGAAAAAAAATAACAAGAAATAAAATAAGAAATTAATGTAAAAGAATAGAAACCGAGAAATTTGGATTAGAAAGACTAATTAAAAAATAGAAATATGAAGACAAAAAAAAACTAAAATAAAAGTGAAAATTATAAAAAGTTTAGAAGCACGGTGAAAACAAAAAAAATGCAATGAAAGCAAAAAACGAAAAGGGACATTGGTAAAGAGAAAAATAAAATCAAACAAAAAGGATGAAAAGTCAAAATTAATTAAAGATTGAAAAATTGGAAAAAAAAGTAAAATAAAAAATGAAAACAAAGAATGTCATTTCCTAGATGCTGAAATATTTTAAAATTCATAAGAAATGTCATTTGCTATTTATACAGTAAAAAAGAGATAAGAAAAGCAAAAGTTTAATGCCCATTTTCAAACAAAATATAGTTTAGCATGCAACAATTTGATAACCGTCTGAAAAATTAAACCCTCAGAATTTCATCGCAATTATCATAGGTAAAACAGAACCTAAAAAAAAACCCGCATAAAACAGCTACGACCCATCAACGCAAAAACCTTGTTTAAAAAAACAAATCCATAATACAAGCAAAACTCACAAAAATGAAACTCGCCACATGGGGAAATTTTTTTTTTTTTTCTTTTGTTCTTTTGTTCTTTGTTTTTTTTTTTTGGTATCGTACGAGTATCCACCTAATCGCATCGCTACGCTACAAGCACCTCAAAGGGTAGAAATATTTATCAAAGACGACACCAATCGTATACATGAATCATGAACCAGGAGGGAACTTTTTGGAACACAAAAAGCCAGTACTATCTATCATCCACTAAGTTTGAAGAATCTTATACGTAAGAATTTCAAGAAATCTCATCAAATCCCGTGAAAAACGTAAGCTGCAAGAGCTTACAAATGAATCCATTCAACCATGTACTGTACATCTAACTACGACACAGCAGTTGCAAATAACCTTCACCACAAACCTAAAGATTACTTGAGGTCGAAGCCTCACTATAGGATACGGACTACAACCAGATTGCAAGATAGGACCTTCTAAAACAATGGGTAGGGGTTGCAGTAGGATTAGTAAGCAACTGCAGCAACAATGTATGTTAAATGCAATGGGAAATCAAACGTTTGTTTCTTCACGTTTCAACAAAATAGCCAAGTGCCATCTTCTAAAACATCGGACTCCTGATGTGTATGCAGTCACCTCCCAGTAGTATATGCACAGAGTATTCAAAAATCATATCGACTAGTATTCTGAAATTTCACCTTTAAATTCTTGAGCTTCCTCTTTTCCTTTGCCTTTTCCTGAGTCCTTGGATCTTCTCAGATTCAAAGCGTGTGAGTAAAATTTACAGAAATCTCAAGAAACAATATCAGCAAACCACAAACTAAGGCTGTGGAAGCAACTGGAAACAGAACTGACTGAGCACACTCATTCATAGTCTATTATCATTTATTCACAATATGTAATGCAATATGTACATTAGCTACACTCCAGGAGCAGGAGACAGAACCAGTTTCTGCATTCAGAAAAGCAAATACTCAGTACACCGGTGTAACAATATGCAATTAGAATGTATAAAGATCGTGACAATATGAACAACAATTCAGACCTGATCACACAGAGGACATATATCACTTCTTTCCATCCACTCAAGTATACAAGCAAGATGAAAATGATGATCGCAATTTGTAAGGATCTTTGGGTTATCTTCATCATATTCTGCAGTAAATAGAGAAGTTCTGATGGTGATTGACTAGAAAGAGATCATCATAGAAATTAACATAGACATGCAGTTAGTAGCACCTTCAAGACAAATCGGACAATCATCCTCATCCTGTAGAGGTGGAACAGGAAGTTTGCTGCCATTTTTCAGCTCATCCGACTTTTCATCTTCAATTAGTTTTGATGCTTCCAGGTCAATACCATTCTCAGCATCAGATTGTTTCTTCACCGTAGTTTCCAATGTGCTGTCATCATTAACATCTTCAACAGGAACTATGTTGGTGACTGCCGAAGGCACTTCACCCTTATTATCATATCCCCCTTCATTTCCAGAAGGTGTGGATCCGCCTAAGTATGTTTCATAAGGTATAGGCGCAGGAGGTGGCTGGTAAGTGTCTGGAATTGATGTATCTAGATTTGTATCAACCAGTAGCCCAGTTGAGAAAGTAGATATTTCATGCTGTGATGATAAGGGTTCTTGCTCTTCAGACACTGGATGCTTCATGCGAATGACATCAGTGAACCAAATGTCAGAAGAGAAAACAACATATTCAGAAAAGAGTGTTATCAGCACTACTGGTTCCCCTTAGTATGCTGGTGAATATGACATTGCAATATTGCTGCCTAATGAAGAAATTATATCCAAATAAAGATGGGAAAAAATAACACATTGATGTTTGTTCCAATATTCATGGCAAGACTAAAGAAGAATTACCCTAAACTCATCACACAAGTCATTTGCTTATTTCTTATGTTGTTCTTTTTGAGTTGGAATGATGAGTTTATTTGTTCTACATTAGAAGCTTCAAATGAGATGCCTAACCCCATTTTTTAGTTTGTTTAAAATTTGTGCAGGTTGTGAAGCAAATTAGATAGAGTTCAATTTATTGAAATAAAATATCAAAGGCGGTAAAAGATGTACACAGATTATGCGCTCAGTTTCACATTCGATATGAACTAAGGCTCATGGATCAATAATGATACTGAGGATTGAAGAAAGGTCTGACATTGTCCAAAGAACTGCAACAATTCTTTATTCCCAAAGCTTTGATTCTGGATAGTTTCTCAGTTCCTGAAGATAATTATAACATGAAGCCACAATCTAGAAGCATGTGCTCCCAACAATTTGTCCCAATATAAACCACCGAGCAGTTAGTTGTATTTGATAGGCACGCATATGTTGGCATGGATTACATTGGAGGTTGCGTAACACAAGAATAATTGTAAACGTTTAATAAATCCTACATATAAATCATTTTCAGCATTAGCAGAAACTGTTGGTTAAAAAATAATTACATTTTTTTATCCCACTTTAAGTTACGTTAATCATAAGCCAAGCCTCCACTTAGATAGCCCGCTTTAGAACATTCAAGACTGGAACCAAGGGAAAAAGAATGGCATGATAAGAGTTAAACTGGCGCAGAAACCCACAGGGGGAGGAGACAAACTTACCTGAAATAATGGAGGTGACCTATTACGCTCAGTTCTCTCAGAAGCAAAGCAACAGCAACAACCTCCCATCTCTATAAAATTCTTAATCATCCACCTGATGCCACAGGCACTGTTGTCATTGCTTTATTCTCTGCACAAAAACAAAACACAAATGCTAGTGCTAATAAGCTACTCTTCAAGGTCCTAATTGTAGTGCTGCAGTAACTGACTACAAGATACAGTCATCAACCAATAATCACAGGAAGTACTGCTATTGGTTTGTGGTACACAACTTCCGAGGTGCATGCACACACACAGACACACATTTCAAAAGGCTCAAAAGGGTATACAAGATAAAGAACCATAAGTGGTCGCACCTCGTCCGACTTAAAAGAGCGACTGTATTTAACTAAATCATCTGCTGTACTTTTGCCATCATTCACATCGATTTAGATTTTGTTCTTACTTGAGTTCATATTTTCTTTCATAAGGTTCTAGACATCTAAGTAAATGTAGACCCCCCAGTAAAACCAAAAACTCATAGGATATATAATGTTGGTTGAAATTAGGGGGAAAAAAAGCAAATTCATCCTCCATTTCTGTCACTAATAATGAGCATAATCTCACTGATTATCCGCCTGTTAACATCTATTCAACAAAGAAAACTATCATATTAATTCACCATTCGACCAGAAAAAACAAATCCTACAAATTCTTATAAAGTTCGGCAATGATCAAAATCGATCAGATACAACTGAATCAGCAAAACGTATAGCTATGCAAACAAGCTCAATTACACGAATAGAATAATCAATTACAGTTGCCCGCTTGGTGTATAATTGTCAGATTATAGCTTCTATAATTCCATAGTATCAATCATTAACTCCTAGCCGAACACAAATGAACAATTTCACATCAAGCGAATGAAATCAAAACGCCCCAAACACTAACGCTGAGACGAAAAAATTGCAGAGACAATCATATACGGATTTCGATATTTCGACAAGAATTCATTGGTAGAATCAGCTGTTATAGTTCAACTTAAACAATCAATACCAGAAATTAACAAAGTAATCAAACAACTGAATCATTGTTGAAAGAGATGTAATTGAATAGCACTATTGAGCAAGTATACGCAGCATAAACTTGGACAGTATGCACCACCACATACCGCCTGATTGGGGGAGGGAGGCGTCGGCGGCGATGTACCTGTTGTGGTGGAGTTGAATTTGAATCTACAGAGACGTGAAATATTTGTGCTTGACTTCACTGCTCGCGAGAATTTGGATATTCAACAAATTTTGTATGCGTGTGTGTTCTGTGATATTTTTAAAGGATAATTAAATTTGATATCAATTTTATTAGAGGCATAAACACACTTATGAATTAGTTGAGCTAGGTTTTACAGTACCAGTAATTCTTCGGGTTTGTACTTTGGTGGGAAAATGCTGTTAACCTTTTCTTTTTTTTTTTAATGTTGACTGTAAAATATTCCTCGTTCTCGGAAAATATCCCTGTTCCCTACTATAAACTTTGTGAGAGAATATAACAAGTGTTAAATTTAATTTAACGGAAATATAATTTAGCTGACATATTTTTCATTAATTGCTGATAATTTAAAATATCTTCATAAACAATAGACCCAGGGATAATATATCATCACTCCAAAAATATCATTTTCTAATTTTTTTAGATTTTTGTTATTATTATTATCAGGACGACAAATAATCGGTAACATTGTTACGGGATCGTATACATTCAATCAAAAATTAGAAAGAAAAGATGAAAGAATAGGCAATGCTCAAACTTGATATAAGTAAGGCGGGCTTAAAGGAGTTTTCCTATTTGATGTGTTTCGTATGTTTTGTGAAGTGAACAGTGTGAGTATAAATTTAATAGGATTAAAGCATCATCACATCACATTCACCAATTTTTCCTAAAAAACATCACAATTACCAATTCAAATAATTGAAGAAAGATGATTGACATTGAAGTGCGTTCATTATTTAAAATATATCTATTTTTAGTTAACCAATAATACGTCTTATTCCTTAAAAATAATTTCCGACGATTTTTTATTATTCTTCCAAACGGACCAGAAACTATAATAAGTTAAACTACACATGCACACAAAAATTTACGGCGTAATATCATTCATAAGAATTATAAACAAGCATCTATGGAAGCAACGTTAGACCGCCTCAACATTTAGTCGATCTATAGTTCATTTTCACCACTTAAATTCATACCCCAACTTCATATTTCTTCTGAATTTTAAATTAAAATAAGCTTAAGTTATTTAGACAGTATAACGAGAGATCTCCTCTTTTACAATTATTGTTGTGTTCATTCTCTACATAATATACAATACTATAAACAAACTAATTTTAGCATTTATATTAATTCTTTCACCTTTCTTTAATAATTAACAAATTCCACATCGTAATATAACTGCTGAATTATTAAAGGACATAATCATGACATCACTAAATCATATATTGAAAATGGTAGAATGAATCATTGAATATATTCAATAAATCATCATATGCAGCGCACTTTAAGTTTTAATTCTTACAATCATCTCGGATAGAGGAGTGTGTG